>JAMLFT010002636.1:0-24669 GCA_026544285.1 Pachyrhizus erosus | reverse complement strand
ATTAAATAATATAATAGTTAATTAATATTGTTAATAAAATTTTTAAACAAAAATTTATAACTTTTGTCTTTTAATATCAACTATTCATAATACTATTTGTTCTTCCCGCTTAAATAAAAAAATATTTTCATTGATATTTCTCACACAATTTTACTGACCATTATTATAAGAATAATGGTTGAAAAAATAAAAATAATGTCATAATTGCATCTTTTCCATGAATTATACGTTAATGACTTAAATAATAAAAACTTTTCAATGTAATAAATGATTTTGCTATTTATGACATAATGAACTCTTCGTTTTCTGTTATTTTTTTTATTTTTATTTTTTATCTTTTGAGTTGATTCCTAGAATAAATTAAAATGTTTGTGTGTCTTGGAACATATATAAGAGAATGTGTGACAAATCTGTAATAGTTTTTAAACAATTATATTACATTAAGGTCAAAAAATAAGTATAAAACTTTAATTTTTCTTATTTTAAATAAACATAATATTTAATAAAATTATTATGTTTTATATAATAAATAGTCATTTTGAGTTCGGTACACTTTATGTTTAAGCACTTATACCATTAATGAATTTTTGTTTATCCAAAAATATAAAATAAATATTCATAACCCGTGACAGTAAGCACACACTTAGTTAGACATTAAAGTTGAATTGTTGGTGAGAGGGTTACGTACTAACATATAATTAATAAACTATGTGAGTATTATTTATTTTTATTATATATCTAAATAATAAATAAATATGTTAGCCTGGAAGGTTAATTAATAGATACTTTTGAAGATTAAGATAATAGCCTTGTTGATTTAATGGGATTTTCTAGAAGCCTAAGGATTCTTTATTAATTAAGCTAAGACAAAATTGGTTAAACAACAATTACACAATAAGCTGCCCTTAACGTGTTGCATAGTCCATTTCCAAACTTATCATGATAAGCAGTATTAAAAAGGTTAAATTAAAAAAAAAAACCAAAAATCAGCACAAATTTATTGAGAAAAGGTACTCTAACAGGAATATAAGATTTTCACAAGGGCGTTTTGAAGGAAAAGATAGAAATAAATTATATGATTAATACACTAATAAGAAAATAAACATTACACACCTCTATCTTGATCTTTTACCTATAACAAGTTTATGACGCCATTAAAGTTAAAAGAAACACAATATAACACAATTTTATTATACATAATCTAAGTAGACCATCTTACAACATGTCAAAAAATGTCGAACAAAATATAATTTTAAAATTTCCTTGTTAAAAAAAGAATTAAATTGGATATATTAATTAAAGAAGTTATTAGGCACAACTCTCCATATACCTAAACCATGCATAACTATAGATCAAATCCAATTTATCAATGGGCTATATGAGATTTCTCAAAGAAGAAATACAACACGCAGGCTAGATATATTTTGCACCTAACACAATACTCCTGTATATATTTCAAAGGTTAGAGTGATTATTAATGCTTATAATATTTAAGATTTTCTTAATTAATTTTTTGTATTGCAAAAATCAATAATTTAGAATAAATTTCTAATTTTCCAAACATATCAAATGAAGCAATATTAGAAAGGTTAAACTAGTTATAAATACTATAAAAATTTAAGGTTTTATTAATATAATTTTTATGATGCAAACGTTTTCAAAAATCAATAATTTAGAATAATTTTATAATTTGGTGTCTCTTTGGTAGAGTATTGATATAGATTTTTAACAATCAGCTAGCTTCATACACTTTATTAAAAAAAAGCATATGTATAATTGAGTTCCTTGTCGTGATATTAACATAAAATATAATAATTTAAAATTTTAATTAAGTTTTTTTTCTATAATTTAACGTTTTTTCATTTTTTTTTATTTTGTAAACTTTTTTTTCAAAATCATCATTCTAAGTTTTAAATTTTTCAATTTTAATTTATATAGTCAAATTTTGTTAAAAAATATTAAAATATTGATATTAGCATATGCTATGTCAACATAATGTAATGTGGTTAGTGTCATGTCAACAAAAAAAATACTACATTATTAGTTTATTAGAGATTAAAAATGAAAAAAAAAATATAAGGACTAAAAATAAAATAAATAAAATTTTATAGGGACAAAAAATAAAATATTTTTTTTTACAAAGACAAATAAAAATAATTAAATATACTAAAACAAAATAATATATTTATAATCACAAAAAATTAAGTCTTATAATAAAGTTATAAGTTTAATTAAAATTAATAAAAAATAATTAATAATCATATATATTTTTAATCTTTATTTATTTTTTCTTTTTTTCAATACTGTAAGATCATACAAACATTACATAAATACTCCTGACTCTCTTACTTACTATATACATTATTAATTATTTTTCAAGCACATACAAATTTTATAAAATAAAAATATACACTGGATATTATTGATATAAGCACACATAAGAATAATCAATTTATCGCGAAATGTGTTTATACTAGTTGTGTTTAGAATGTGTATTTTTATTTTTTAATATATATATATGTATTTGGCAGGAAATGAATAATGTATATGGTGAGCGAGAAAGTTTAAAATATTTAAGTAATATGTGATTCTTCTTATAAAGTTGAACAAAAAAGAAAAAAAAAATTTAAAAAATATGTGATTATTATTTTTATATTAATTTTCAATACAATTTATATGTTATATTTGAAGGTTTAACTTTTTTGTGTCTATAAATATGTTACTTTATTTTAGTCTATTTAATTTTTTACATTTTTTATCTTTATTTTTTTTATTTTTTGTTCTTGTAAAATTTTATTTTATTTTATTTTATTTTATTTTTAGTCATTGTAAATTTCTTTTTTTAGTCTTTATAATAAATTAATAACGTATTAACATATTGATGTGACATATATTGACATCAATTTTTTAATATTTTTTTAACAAAATTTGACGATAAAGACTAAAAATAAAAAATTTGAAACTTACATGAATCATTTTAAAAAAAACTTACAAAAAAATAAAAAATAAAAACATCAAATTATAATGACAAAAACCTTAATTAATTCTAATTTAAAAGTAGAGGAGATAAATAATAAGATAATAGAGTTCTTGTTATATTTCCAATAAATGACATACCTTATTTATTGGTGCTAAACACAAGACAACTTAAAGGTTGAATATATTTAATATATAAAAATAAATTATAAAGATTTAAATATGTTTTTAAACATTCAAATTTAGGATCCTTTTAATTTTGGTCCTTAAAAATATTATCTTTTAGTCTCTCAAATATGTAAAATATTCTTTTTAGTCTTAAAAGTGAAATTAAAGAACTAAAGAGCAAATTTTTAATTACGAATCAAAACTAAAAACATTCTAAATTTAAGAAGTTAAAAACATATTTAAGTCAATTACAAATAATTATTCTCTCTATTTCAAAATAATGGGTCCTTTTAGCTTTATGTTTTTGTTTTAGAATACTCCATTTGTCCTAAAATAATTGCAGTTTAAAGTTTTTTTTATACAGATTAAGAAAAATAAATAATCCAAAAAAATAACAATTATTATAGGATAATTTTACTAAAATATTTGTATTCTCTTTCTTAATTTTAATAAATCTATCATTAAGTCTTTCAAGATAACAATATTTATTAGAAAATAAAATTGGAATAGATACTTTAATATCTTATTGAAAAATAAAAAGATCAGTCATTTTCAGACATTTTCATAAATCTTAAATTACAATAATTTTGGGACGAAAGATCCTTTAATTTTTTTAAATTATTTTTTTTTGTAGTTTTCCTAGATATAATTAATAAGATCAATTAATACTTGCATTAAAAAATACATCAACAATAAAATATATTTGCTATTGATGAAAAGTGATACAATTTATGATAAGAATAGTTGAACAACTAAAAATATTTTTGTTTAAATTGGATCAATTAAATATTTTTTAATCAATATGTCATAACTTTAAAAGACTGTTATTTTAAAATAATGGAAGTACAATTTATTAGGAAATATAAAATGATAAGAGGAAAATGAATAATTACGAATAAATATATGAAGAGTGCTAACAACATATTTTTTCAATATATTCTTTTTTGTTGGTTAAAATTTAATGAAAACTACAAAATTGTGAGAGGAGTTTATCAAACAGGATATAAGATTTATAAAATTTTATGATTTTCAATCAATTTTAATCAGTAAAAAAAAAATGTTCAAAAGAATGTATTAAGAAAAATATCATTAGTATTTATTTGAATATATTTATCACATTATTTATATGTTTATTATTTGACAACGTGTCTCTTTAAGAATTAGAATAAAAATGAAAATATGACTATGCTATTAAAATTATAAAAAATTGAACTTTTAGATTAATTATAAAAAAATTAATATAAAAAGTAATTTTTTAATTAGTTATTAGTATAATCAATCTAAAAAAATCTTATTTGAAATTTCAATAGTTGAAGTATACATTAACAGTTTATAACAATTATACGAATAACTAATCTAAAATGTATTTTTTAAATGGGTTCGTTGTCCATAGAAAGTTTCTTTAAGAATTTTAAAAGTTACAAGGACATCCATATTCTCCATCAATTATTTTAGAACCAACCTAGTACTTTAGAATAATAATATCAATGTTACAAAAATGTTATTATCTCACATATTATATAAATTTCTAAGTAATTGAAATAAAATGAAAATGTGAAGTGTTTTTTTTTTTTTTTGTAGTTTATAGAATGATGATGATGTAATGTTATTCATTAACCTTCACTTAATAACATAATTTTCTCAAAGTAAGAAATTGACATTCTCAAATAATTCAAATAATTGATGGGAATCACTTCTATCTTCTGTTTCAAGTCGTTTGGTTTTTAAGTGCAAAGTCCGTTTCGATGCTAAAAAATATAAAACTTCTACGTCCTGTATATATTCGAAAAGAATAACCTTAATGGGTTTATGATTATATTCCCTATAATGGCTACTGTTTGATGGCAACAAATCAATTTGAGTAAGTTATGAATGTCTAGTGGAGCTCTTCAAAACATTATAAATGCGTGATTCGATTCGATTCTCATATGATATGACAAACAATTTTCAGAATTCTAAGACTAGAAGACATAATCGTGGTACGAATTTGAATGCCTATCACACTTTCAAATTGTGAATATATTCCTGCTAATGGGAAGCGCCATTTTAACTTATGAAATAGAAACATAGATTCCAAAAGGGATGAATATGACTAAATGCAATAGCTTTCGTTTGGAATAATAACACAGACAAAATTTTATAATTTACACTAGTGATGCACATATTTTTCAAGCAAAACCTTTAAATTGATATATCTTTATCAAAATAATACAGATAACGTTTACAGCTCAACAGAATACCGTAAATTACCCGTCCATCAAATTCTTTAAAGTGAATTGATATATCAGAAGATATATATGCACAGATCATTCTCCAAGATGTTCATGTATGTCTTTAGTTTTCTTGAATCCTCTTTTATTTTTACGATGATTGCAGAAATCCTTCTTATTTAAGTGATAACATACTCAATTCTCGTCCTTTTTCTAATCATATATACATACATATATAAACCTCTCTTAATTAATAAATCAAGAGGTATCTTTGTTACAAATCAGGAATGTTTGCGTTAACATGATAAACACGCAATGTTATGGTGTTATAAACAGAAAGTCTTTGTAATGTTAAAAAAGAGAAAGTATATTAAGCATAAATTGAACCTAAGTTTAAGGAGTATCAACTTAATTTTATATACATATATTTGAAAGGAATTTTTTTTTTTCCTGTTACTGAATATATTCACTGAATCACCACAGAAAAGGACAATATAGAAATGTACTTTCTTTATAAAACACTATACAAAAGATTGCATTTTAACATATTCTGGTTAAAGGCCAACGTATTTGGAAACGAGAAAAGGAAAGAAGGCATAGATATAAAAGGCTGAGAGGGCTCCACTGAACATCATATCATGTGCAGATAATTGGTATTCACCAGAATGCTCCTCTATTGGGTATTATTTGGGTCACCAAACCAATACTAAAATTATGTGGAAATAAAATAAAATAAAAATAACGCAGGATGTGGTTATGGAATCCTAACAATTTAGAAAGACGAGGAAAGAAAATTGAATACTCAATACCAGTCTCGGGAAGAGTCCCACATTATGAAAATTCCTTGCACGCCAGAGGATATTTGTTGATGCTCTTTTTTGTCTTGGGTGTCCATGATTACAGCACTAACCGATAGTTGTAGGTCTCAGATTGGTATCCACAAATCAGATAAACAGGAACAAGTTCATAGAATTTTGAACAAGAAACAAAGTACGACATAAACCATTGGGTATATACGTGGCCATTTATTTTATTTCCTGCTTCCACATGTGGTGTGTGATATTCTGCTGCAACTACATAAAAACTGCGTAATCCAAATTAAAGGCGTTCAATCTATGCTGAATCCATATTATTAGCATGATTTAGACATGAAATGACACCATATCTCATGCATATGATTTAATTCTCATTGGAATTAGTTGGAAAGAGGTTTATCGTGATGGCCTAAATCAAGGTTTTAAATTACCGTTATATTTATAAAGACTTCACAAACTTTAATATTATAAGAAATTGCAGATAAATATTAGAGCATTAGATAATCTTTTCAAGAAATATTTATAAAAAAGAAAATAAAAATAAATTCATTTTAATTTATAGTTAAAAAGAAGTTTTTTTTTCTTTTTCTATAAATATTTATGATAAAGTTTATCTAAATAGATTTATAATAAATGTTGGAGACATATCTAGTGAGAATGTATTTTTTATAAGAGTAAACAAAGAAAATTTATATGGATTATACAATTATATAAAAATGCTTAAAATTTAATGTAATATAACTATTTAAGAAAATCATGTCTTTGTAAAAAAAAGTCAAGTCTTTTAAAGTAATTATTTTTACTAGATTGTTTTTAATTTCAATTATTAATAATAAAATTTAGATTTAAATAATCTTTTAATTTTTATAAAATAAAATATTTTTTATTTTAGTTTTTTTTTAATTTTTTGTATTAGTTGTTTAATTTTTTTTTATTTTAGCTATCATTGTCAATTAATATTATTAACTGATGACATAATAACGACAATAATAATTTATTGACTTATCATGTTAACAAAGAATATGAGGGGATAATAATGTGTTTGATAATTTATGTTTTTAAATTTTTCATTAATTACTTTGATATTATTAATAATTTTGTATAGATGAGAATTTAAAATATGATTTATTAAAAAATAGATGTAAGTATGTTGTTAGATTCTTTAACAATGAGACAAGTCAATGACTATTAACATTATTGATATGTTATCATGTAACATTGGTGTTTAGTAATATAAATTAAAGTTGAAAAATTTAAATCTTTAAAGAGTTAAAAAAAAATATTTCATAGAATCAAAATATTATATTGAGACCTAAATTTTAATGTTCATAAGTTAGAAGTGAGTAAATAAATAATTCATCCGTTTAGACATGTATTATTTTAGACATGCACTGTCCGTTTAGTTTACAATTTAAACAAATTTTATTTTTAGCTATCCATACCAATTTTGCATAATTGGTGACTCACATTAATTTTTTTAAAAAACATAAAATTTAAACTAAATATAAAATATTTTTTAATTAAAATAAATTTTTAATTATCTTATTACATTCATAACATATTTAAATAAAAATATGAGTAATATAACTAACTATATAAATTGATGATCAATTTTCTATTTCTTTCTTCTCTTTAGCATTTTTTTATTTTTTATTAAAAAATTTATAAATAAGTTCATTTAGCATGTAAGTTAAACAAACTTTAAATTTTAAATTCCGTATCCGCACGGGATACAAGTTACGTGGATCGGTGGCCTGCAAACTTTTATCTGTTTACTCAACTCTAATTATTTTACTTTCATATATAAAAGGTACTCTTTCATTAGATACATTCCCATTAGATGCAAGTACAATCACATACAAAAATATGCAACGTAGTTGTTGAGAAATTTTTTTTTTTACGAGTTGCTATATTGAGTATTCGAATATTAAGTTACCAACTATAATTTAAAATCACTATACATTACATTCTAATAAATTAAACATTATTTGATAATAGTATAAACCTGATGTGAAATATTAAATAAGATTTTTTAATAAAATTTTAAAACTCAATCTGATAAATATGTTAGCACATGTGTGTGTCTAAATTACTATGATACATGGATCTATCACAAGAGTGCCTATATTAAAACAATTAATTAAATACATAAAAAAGTTATGAAAAAATTAAAAGAATACGATATCTATATAAGGATAATAGTAACATAAAAATACAAACGAGAAAGCAAATTAAACTATTAATATTAGAAACATAAATCCATTTTTATAACGTTTGAACTCAAAATTTTAAATAAGTTTTATAAAATATATTGAATAAGAACAAAAAATATATATATATAGTTGTCAAGCTTGTTAGAATTGTTTGGTCATTTTCGAAGACTTGTTTGTATTCACTAGCAGTTCGCATTTGGAAAGACATTAAACTGTTGAAGAAACGATGACTAAAGAATGGAATAAAAATCCTGTTAAATCTTAAAAATTTATCGAGTACCATGATAGTCCATTCAACCTAAAGCTTGGATGGGAATTGCAGCTAGCGATGTGAGTTCTAATCAGAATTGATATGAATGACCCACCTATATATATATATATATATATTCTTTCAAACTACTCAGTCCAAGCTATAATAATTCAACAATTATCCTTTCCACTTTCCACTAATCAAACAATATCACTTTATTGAAATGACATCAGAAAAGAAAGAAAGATTTGTGGGAATTCAGGCGTGCTTAGCTTCGTGTTGTTTTCCAACATTCCTTTTTAGTACTCTGCTAACTGTTTAACCCCCAAGTCCCCATGGCTCGCTTGTGAAAGTTTATTAACTATCACTCCACTGTATGAGACACAATCTGCCACTGCCATTATAGAAAGCAACATTGCATGTGAATCAAGACCGAAAGTTTATGAATCCAATTTCCCTCCTCCGAAGCCCATGCCTTTGTATTAGCTAGTAGACAATATAATATGATAAATTTTATTTATTCCTATCGATTAATGTATTTTATAACTTTTTCTATAATTAGGAGAGTGAAAAGAAAGGAAAATTTAGAAATGTGAGAGAAAATATATAATACTTTTACGATGGAAAAGGATAGAGGAAAAAATGAATTATTAGAAAATGTTGTAAAAACATAAAACAACTCACAAAAATTGAAAACATATCCATTATTGTTTTTTTTTTTCTGTAGTAGAATGACAGATAATTTTTTTGGACGAAAAGAAAAGATAGCAGCACATTGTTTAGTAAAGTAAGTAGAAAAGCAACGTACATTAACTACTTAAATGCCATTATAGATTGCCAGTGACTAGAATGTAGTAGCAGGTAAACTCAAGAGGTTGTTTGTTTGCTTGTATGCTTAAGTTGTCATGGAGAACGGATAGAAGTCCACTCGCTCTAAAAATGCATGAAACACACGTATAAAAACAAGTCACCTCTCAGCCAATTGTTTCCGTGAAACACTCCCAATGTTTGGTTAAATGGATTATCTATGTCCTCAAGAAGAAAAAAATACACAATACATTTCCTTTTATTTAGTTAAAAAAACTTAAAAAGGGAAGAGAAGAGATTATTTTTAGATATTAAGATTAAAACTAAAATAATTTTTTTCATTTTTTTTATTTTTAAAATATCTTCTTATTTTTTTCCTTTAAAACAAGTAAATGGTAACAACTTTGACAAAAAAAAAAAATAAGAAAAATTTTATAGAATTAAAAAGGAAAGAAGACAAATGAATAGATAGTGGAGGAGATATTTGATTTTTCTTAAACTTTTTGGTCTAGAAAAGTTAAAGCATAAATAATAGAAAATATTATTTCTATTATTGTGTATGATAACGTTGCGGTTAGAAAATATTCTGTTACATTCATACTCAATGATATCTGATTTTTTGAGGCTTGAGATCACCAAATTAAGTTTTATTTCTTTCACCAAATTCTTTTCTCCTATGAGAATTAAACTCCTATAAACATATTTAAAGAATTTAATTATTTACCAACTAAATTAACTTTTTTTTAGTTAGAATAGAGTAAACAGTAATAGTTATTTAAAAGAAAATCAATGTTGATGTTACACATGTACATAACAAATCATGTGTATATGTATTGTTATATCAACTATACCTTAATTTTTTCATCAATGACTGAAATTATATATTTTATCTTTACTCATTTTAGAAGAATCAAGTCTTATTTATTACGAAACTTTACATTTAAACTTAGAATATCATATTTTAATAAGTGATTAAACAATTTATGATAACATGGTAAAAGTCTGACAATTTTATTTTTATCTAATGTTAATTATAAAGAAACGCATCACCTTGTTTTTTCATTTGGTTAGAAGAATAGTTGGTATTGTTGATCTTGCATAATAGAATCAACTATTAATGCAATAAAATAACGACACATCTCTAATAATGTATATATACAATTATATATTTAGTCTCACAAATTTCTCCTTACATAAATTTATATTTTAAATTACTAATACTAAATCAATATTTTTTTTTTATTATAGAAAATAATATATGTTAAATTTGGAAGTTTTAAATTTTAATAACACTATAATTAACATTTTTATTTTTTTGTTACAAAAAATATGACCCTCAATTGAAGAACTTCCAACAACTTAAAGTGACCTTATCAAAAAAGTTTTGGTGAAGGCAAAATTAACAAATGAAACATTCTTAACATAAGACAAGTCAAGGTTTAAGTCAACATTTGAAATTCAAAATCAGAGTCTTAGATATATCTTGTAAAGTCTTTAAGTATTAACTAAGGTAAAGATCAACAATTTATCTAGGACTTTAATAGGTTTAGGTTAACAATAAACCAACAAAAAATGTTTTTTTTAAAAGAATGAACAAAGAATCTTGGGACTCATTTTTTGGGACAAATAAGCAAAAGCTTGAGTCCACCATGACATATCTGAGTTTCTACATGAAAAGCTCGTTTTAACTTGAGTTTAAATTTCTAGACTTAAGTCAAGGATGACCAAACTCAAGTTTAGCCTTTGAAACTTGAGTCTCATGAGTTTGGACAACACAAATTGATGATTTTTTGATCAATTTTGAAATTAAAAATTTTCAAATTAATACTACCTTTTGGATTATGGATTTACAAAGGATTTTATGCCTAAGAACTAATTGGTTCTTAACTTGATAAGGAATCAAATTCTAATCTTTTACAAAAAAAAAAAAACCAATTCATTGTAAATAAGAAGAATTTTCTAATAAAAAGTATGACTCCGTGCTTAATTAGGTTAGAAAAGAATTAGGGTGACTATAACTTGGATGATATTTGTTTTCCTAGTTAAGAAATAGGAAATGTTAGTGCTTAATTAAGTTATTATTCTCATTACAGAGAGTGATTGTTAGCAAATTATAATTTAAGGATTTGAGGCCATGAGAGTTGTATTTAAAGGGACAAAAAATATCCATTTAAGAGATTGTCAGATGTAGTGATATAATTAGCTTATTGCTTCGTTGTCATATTCATGAGAGTATGTGATTCCTAAGGACTAAGTTGAGAGTTTAAGGGAAGTGTCTATTTGAGGAATTGTTATAAGTGGTAACAGAATTAGTCCGTTTATTATAACTTGTCAACTTAGTGAAAAATCTCAAGTGCAATTTGGGAATTGGATGTAGGTGAGGTTGACCTAACTAATATAAAATATTGGTCCACTGGTTAATAAAAAAATATATTGGTGCACTTTCTTCTAATTTATTTAATTGTGTTTATTTGCATATTTTGTGGGTTAGAGTTTGAATAAAATTAATGTCTTTCTCTATTATTAAACATAATTGATTCTTTTGAGGTTAAAGATTAAGTGCAAAACAATCATTTAGACAACTAAATTCATCTTCCTTCTTGAGTTAGTTAGGTCATTGATTAATAAAGTAGAACAAAATAAAAACTTAATTTTGAAAATAATGTATTGAGAATGACACTAATGTTTTTTTAAATAGGAACCATTAATTCATCTTTTAAGAAACTTATTTGATCATATTCTTATTTGCTTTCATCTCTTTTACTTTAACTTATTTTCAAAATTATTTGAAAAAAAATACTTATCTCATTTTTATTTACTAATGATTATCTCTTGGAATATTTGAAAATAATGGACTAAGTCCAACATTAGGAGTTCGTATTTCCACCAAATTCAAATTACTTTGCTTTATTTATATTTATAATATTTGTAATTTTAGTACTAACAAAACAATAATAGTGTTCCACTAAAAATATTTATTTGATTAAATAAATCTTCTAATTTAATTATCAAATAGAATTTTTTGTATATAAAAATTAAAACATTTGTTTGTGTGTGATTATGTAAGTTTAATATTAAATCGATAGTAAATTAATCAAATATAATTTATTAATCAAAATAGACGTTTAATAGTTTTTTAATATCGAGATAGTATGAAGTAACATATTTTATTTTTAAGAATCAATAAAAAAATAAAATAATATAATATTATTTTCATTTATAGCTCTAGGTTAATTCTAGAGTACAGTACCTCAGTCAAACTGTCATTTTTTTTATAAATAAATAACAAAGTTGACAACACGCTACTATCAACTGCTAAATTAAAAAAGTAAAAAGTATAAGTGGACAACAACATTCTCAATTCCCATAAATTAAAAAAAAAACATTAATTAATAAGATGATAATGAAAAAATCGGCCCCTCCTCTAAATTTGATAATCCAGTTATCAACTTACGCAAATTCGGTAAATATTTTTTAAGTTATAAGATTAACTTTAAAATTTAGAGTACAACTTACCCCAGTTAGGTTAAAAAGGCAGACAAGTAATTTAGATATAGTGATGGAATTAGATCATCATGATTTAAGTGGAAAACATTTTCCGAAATCTCTCAATGCATGTCTTGTACTTCATCACTAGTTGAGACACGTTAATTGATCCCTTTATTAATTATAGTGCCACTCTTTGCCAGTGACACTTTTTACTTCACACGTTCGGTAACCTCATTTATTAGCATGCTTTTTGCTTTTTGGTTTTTCCTGGAGGTATATGATAATGTTGTTGCCTCTACCATAATTGAGAATAAAACATTACAAAAAGAGTCTTAAAAAGAGGTTACTAGAACATGATGCATCAATTACACATATACAAGTTGCATATATTGTCTTAGATTCGTTTTGCTAAATTAGCTTTTGAAATGGTGCTATTTTGATCTGATTCTTTGGATGGGAAGTAGATATACTGTATAGTGTGGATGACAGTCTTTTTTCTTTTTCTTTTTTTCGTGTCACAGGTAGAAATATAATGATAGTTCTGTTAATGAGAACAAATAATAAATCTGAAACATTTTTGTAACACTAAAAGTGTTTTTAACAAGTTATTTCAGTAAATTTATACTTTTTTTAGAAGCATAGTACCAAATATCATTCCTCTAAATTTATACCTTAGTTAAATATATATCTAAATATAAAATAAAGGTATTTGATCAATAAACAAATTTTCCACTAAACTATAACAATTTTTTTGCCAACTTATAACCATTTCATTAATTAATTATAACATCTATTAGATGTTTTTCTTGTAATTAAAACTTTATCAAAACAATTAGATGCTACACGTAGCATTTAAATCTATCTTAACAATTTTTTTAACTAACTTTCAAATTTTAATTAATTTTATTAAACATGATTTTATATAACTGTGATGTGTATTGTATGTGTTTGTATGCTAAATTCATATCTTAACATACAATACACATGTAATATATATAACTGCAATATATATATATATATATATATATATATAACTATTTAAAAAGAGTTGTATGAAATAAAAATTAATCTATGTTTGAATTAAAATTTATAAATTTAAGTTTAGATTAAAATTGAGTTTACAAATTAAGTTTTCAAAAACAAATTAAAACATATTTGATTTTCAGTTCGAAAAGTCCTTCAAACAGAAAATCAAACATAGCTTTATTAATTACATTTCTTATTTTTGTTTTTGTTTTATCAAAACATTCCATTAAAAGGAAAAAAAAGTAAGTACATGAAAAAAATAAGATAAATAAATAAAAAAATAGGATGAACTTGTTTGATTAAAAAAATAAAATGAAATAAAAAAAATACCTGAATTAAATTTATTTGATAAATAAATAAATAAATAATTAATATTAAAATTTTATTATTATTATTATTATTATTATTATTATTATTATTATTATTAAAAAGGGATAGTGTTAGCTTAATCGGTTAAAATATAAGAAGGGCTTAATCAATTATAATATAAGAAACGATGAGGGATAGTGTAGCTTAATCAATTATTGAGGCAGGTATAGGCGACGTGTGTACAGTGTACACAATGGATTAACTGAATATTTTTTTTGTCTAATTCAATGTTATCAAACGAAGGAAAATTGCTTTTTATGTTTTCATACATTTTGATCTACTTTACGGCATTTGTATTATATTTTATGTGTATCAAATATTGACTAACCTTTTAGTAGCGGAGAAAGGAAAGAAAATAATAGATGAAAAAAGAAAAAATAAAAACAAAGTTAAAATAGAATGAAAATTGATGTTGATTATTATAAGTAAAACAGAATAGAATAAAAAATAAATATTTAAATTAAAATTATTTAATTGATAATAAATAAATAAATAGATTAAAATTATTATTTTAATCTTTTATAAATATTTATAATTTTTTTTCACTGCATTACTAATATATTTTAATATAATAGTATTATATTAGACTGTTTTTAATATAATATAATAGTATTATATTTTAATCTTTTATAAATATTTTAATATAATAGTATCTCATAATATATTCAATTATGAAATACTATTATATTATACTGCTTTTAAAAATTAACATTTTATTTAAAAAATAGCATATAATCAATTATGCACAAAGCATAATCAATTATGCTATAAAAAAGTTTCTTATTGTAGGAATATAATTGATTATACCTTATATAATCAATTGCATACCTTACTAAATGAAGATTTTTGTTGCACATCTTGCAACAGGTTGAATGGAACGAGTGTATCAAAATAAAATAAAATAAAATAAAATGCTGTCTCTTTACAGGTTCATTGTGATTCTTCGACAAGACATACAAGGGTAAGGGTAAGATAGTAATTGAGAAAATTAGTGTAGTTTTTTCTTCCTTTCTCCAGTCTTCTAAACAGAAATATATATATATATATTCAAATCTTTATTCTTACTTCCACTATTCCAAACAATTATACTTTCCTTTTTTTATTACTCTCTTTAACTTTTTTTTTTTCCGCACTTCCAAACAAATTAAAAAAATTAGGAAACTTAAATTGTGATCAATAACCTTTGTACTTTGCGGTGCTCTACAGGCTACAACATCTATTTTTCTCAAGTCATAAGGGATCTAGTCTTTGCTATGAGCCTATGATTAATCGCTAACTGAACATTGGTGCGTCATTATGAGTGTCATGTCTACCTTGGATGATTCCACTTCCATATATTCTTGGATATTTTCCTCATGGAAGCTTATTTCTTTCTTATTCAAAAATGGGGCATCTGTCCTATTCTTCATTGTCTAAATCATTTCACAAGGATGACTTGAACTTATTTTATTGTATTTTGCCATATTCTTCTGGAACCAACTATCTCATGCAAAATATCCTTTCTTTCCATGATCAAAGCATATAAACTATCTAGTTTATTAATGTTGTCTTAATAAAGAAAAACATTTTTCATGATTTCCTAATCTTTATTTACCTCCGTCTTATATATAATTATACCAAGAAGAATATAAATGATATGGAAAAAAAAATTGTGGATTCCAATAAAAAATACAATTAGTTAAATAGGAGATGAAAGTTGCATCATATAATGAAATTTTCATCAATTTTACTCAATAATAGTGTGATAGAAAATACGACTTGGTACCCTAAAAAAAGAAAAACAAAATACGGCTTGATTTTTTCGAAAAATTCCTTCTTACTTAGTAGAGTTTCACCTCTGCCTTTAAGTTTCATCTAGTGTCTTCCTAATAATTTGTTTCCCTAATTTATATTATGAATTTATGATATAATAAAACCATTTTTTAATTAGAAATATATAATGTTAGGCAACTATGTTTTAAGATCATTTTTATGTTTGTGACCCTCAAAATTATTTCGAAGTCACGTTTATACCTAACTAATCTAAATGAGCCAAGCAAATGTAACAAGGGAAAAAAGTTTTTTGAGCACCAACTTTGATGCTTCTATTAGCATTTTCAACTGTAATTTTCTTCCATCTATGCCATATATACTTTGACTGTTTTCCACTCTTAACTATATTTGAAACTTTCTTATTCTCCTCAGGTGATTTGAAACTTTTCTTCCATGTGTTTTGTCTCCAAACACGTGACAGCTTCAATTTTTCCCTTTGCGAAAAATCACCTCAAGCAGTGTTGTTTACCCGGTTGTGGCAACATATAAAACAAACGGTGCATAAATTAATGCCTGGTCTATTTTATTTAAGGACAAATTAATGAGAAGAATATAAATTAACATAAAATCAGTAGCCAGTGCAGCCAATTAGATAACTAAAGCACATGTCAATGAACAGCAGAAAATCAAACACCACTTTTTTACTGTTCAAAAATAAAATATGGAAGAAAAGAGTGATAAATTGAATGTCTCCAGTACTTAATTACAGTCAATACAATGTCAACCAAGACGTCAAAAAGATCAAAATGCGCACCCTCTAAGAAATTGTGAGCTTCTATTTTCTCTTGGTTGCAATATATTGGTAACATGATACAAAACAAAAAATACTCTTAAACATTACACTAGAACCAATTGTCTAATCTCTATGAATATCATACATCCTCAATATGGATACAGATTTTTCACTTTTGTAAGTTTACAATCTTGGTGTTGACAATTAGTTGGAAACTAAATCTCTTTGGATTTATGTCTCTTATTCCCCCATCCATCTAAGTATTTTGACAAACATAATAAATCTAAGTTAATCTCATCAAGGTGGATGATCATCCTCAGAAGTTTGAGGAGGAATTGGTTTCCATCCTGGTTTCTCATCCCAGTACATATCATAATATATGTGACCAGGAGAGTGATCTGGCACACAGCACCATATGCCGACAAACCGCTTAACACGATTTCTGAGTTTATCTTCCCTTTCCTGCAAAGTAAATGCATGGCATCAGCACATGATATATTCATTACTTTGTAGTTTGATGCTAACTCAAAAAGTAAAACTTCAAGTGGAGAAAGCAAAATGTCCTTGCCTTGTCAGTGAAACCTGTGAAAGCATCTTGCACTGAAGAGAACTTGATCACTTTTACATCCTTGAATGATGAGAATACTTTCATAAACTGCAAATACAGTTAGAAACAACTGTCTTAAATAGATTTAATTATATATAATCATTATAGAATTGGACATTCTACATAATCATATCTATGTAGTTCATAGGGTTGATAGTCAAATACCGTTTCTTCATTGCTGTGCTTTGGAAATTTAAGTACTCCCCCAAAAGTGGTACTATTTGATGCATCACAATCTTGAGTTCCTTCTTTGCAGAGCTGAACATCAAGCCATGATTTTTTTACCTGAACTCGAGAACCAAGGCAAATAAGTTTAAATTAAGTGACATAAATAAAGAAACAAGAATCATGATTTAAAATTTATTACCTCTAATGGCAGAGAGGGATTACTAAGTATTGAGTACTCTCTAAAATCTATTTGAGGACCAAACTCTTCTTCAGGGAGCTTTTTCAACATGACATTCACCTACAGTAAAGTGCATTTCGATAGCAGCATAAGGAACTGACTGATAAAATGTTATAATTATGTAAACAAGGGAGAGGTGGGGAGAAAGAAAAGATGGGGAAGAGAAACACATCAAATATTAGCTATTGCAACAAACATAGGAGAAAACACAAAATCAAAAACCAAATAGACATAAAAAATAAATTATCTGATTTTATTAAAAGAAATCACATAAGTAATGGAATGGGATGTATAGTGCAAATGAAATTTATATGGATAAATTTTTGCACTTTGAACCCATTCAAGGTCCATTTCTTTTGTGCTTCTTGAAATGATACAAGCATAAATTAAATCTATAAAGAGAAATGATTACACATTCCACTCTCATCAGAGGCTATTCACTTTTATTCAATATCACATACCAGTGTCTGACAGTAATCATAATATCATCATGAATTGAATTACAATTAATTTTAGGTTAAATTATTTTTCTAAAGTTATTTTTCAAACTTTACTAGTGCGTTTTAAGGGTTACTTTCAGAACATTAAAGGATGGAAAATTACTTCTTTACAAAATTGCAATGAAATACGTTAGAAATACTAGTTTTAACATCAATCATTAACTTCAAGTTCTGCCCATTTTTTTAAAAATTACTACAGCTACAAGCAATTATGACAAAAAACTTCAATTATCTCCTTGACCTGCAGACCAACAGAAGTCCATAAACCTATATAACTTTTTAAATTTTTTATTTGTTTTATTTTGGTTATTAAGTCTTTGGGTACCAATTACCCCATTTCCAACAGTTTTGAGGCATCAATACTAAGAAATATATTGCTCATTGTGTACATCATTTACAGCTGAAGAAAGTATTGTTACTTATGCCATAGACCTTTCTAATCTATATTCTTATAAAAACTAAACAGTCATCATTACACTAGCAACATGTTGATTTCTTATGTATTATGGGTTCATTTTTTTTTATTAACTTATTATCTCTTTAATCTCTCTCTTTATTTTTTTTTCTTCTCTCTCACTTGCACAGTATACACTCCAACAGCCTTCCACAAATGATGACTTAATTTTCCAGTTCCAAATGATCCAATTGATAAATGAACAATAGACATGATAAGGAATCACTTAAATACCTCAAATACATGGTCCAAAGGACAAAGAAAAGGTTGTCTAGTCATGGACCCTTCCAAAATACCAGGATGGGCATACCATAGCCTATCAATCCTGCACCATAGTGGAGGCATGACCTAAACACATGCAAAGAATCTACTTTAAGATAGAAATATAGAATTTAGTAAGTTAAAATAGCAACAAAAAATGAAGCCATCAATCATAAAAACCAAGCATATCCATAGTAGCTAAATCACCTCCACCAGTAGTAACATTTCAATTAAAATTGTCTGATCAGGAAACATTTTCAACTAAAACTGAAATTCAAAACCAGTTATATAAACCATTTCAACATGTTAGCACTTAGAATAATGTATTTCAATATATTTTGGATTTATTAGAAAGGAGGAAGGGGAAATGAAGAAACCAGTAGCAGAACTATGCTAGCAGTTATTTTCCACTCAGTGAATAATTGGAAAACAATATTACCAAAAGGTAAGGAAAAGAGCTCCAAGGAACCATGGAGAAGAAGTCATAATAACAGCTGTAATAGTCATAACCACAACTTCACAAATAACGGGAATACAAGAATTGAGAATCTTCAACTCAACCATAGCTTATGATTATGGGACAAAAACATTATAATCTAAGTTGAGGACTAGAGGTCAAATGCTTGAGTGAAGAAGCACTCAGCAGCATCATTGTTTATAATCATTCATATTGAATTACATTCAAGAGCAGTAATTAGAAAATGTAACTCCCTAGGATAAAGATAAGTCACTTCCTTTTTAGCTATCCTAGGAATACAAACAGTTTCCAACAATCTAGAACCGTAAGACATATCAACACCGATAAATACAAACAGAATATGGGACACGTAGGACACCTAACTAAAAACCAGTGCTTATCACAATAACGAAAATATGTGACATGAATGTGTGCTTTCAATATGTAACACAACATAAATTACAGAAGCACACAAACAGTTATTTTCTGCCAAAAAAAATCTGATATCCATGCTTTTGGTTTATATTAAGCAAACAACATAATTACACTGTACAACTGCATAGAAAATTAAAGTAGCAAGCATGTTCTTTAATTTAATATAAACAATTCTATTGGACTTTTAAACATACTTATTAAGAAATACTGAGCCGAAAAAAATAAATTAAAATCGTAGCCCATTTTCATCTGAATGTTAATGGTTTATCACTTACTAGGATTCATAAAGAAAAAATGTTAATTAACAGTAGATACTGAGCATAACAGTTAAGAGTGTTAATGAGACACTTTGCAACTCAAAATCTAATACAATAAACATCTATGATCCCAGAAATTAGTTCTTACCAGCGTTCTGTTCAAAAGGGAAGCAATTGCAAGTGCTGCCCTAATCTGTTTAATCTGAAAAAAAAAGTGTAACAAACATTACTACATGCAACATAATTTTGCTTAAAATGTAGACATGAAAAAGATCAGGTCGATACGTACATACTTGGTAATTAACAAGAGTAAAATGTGATTCAACATTATGCTCCCCACTTAGCAACAAGCTTTTTGGAATATATGGCTTAAATGACAAGAAACCCCCTGCAAAAGTTCATCTAAAAATTATGTTGCAGTAATTTCATGAAACAGAATTTACTAATTGATCAGAAAAGGAAACTGTAACCAATTCATTCATGTGCTAAAGTGTAAAACTACAATTCAGCATCATACTACGATGCTAACTTGAATGCAGATAGAGTAGAAACTACTGCATACAAGACTTAAGTAACAAGTAAAAACAAATAATGAGATGAGTGTAATAAGTATTAACACAAGTGCATTAAAATAAATAAAATTAAGTGAATGTCTGCACACCCAAATTGAGTGAGGAACAGCAACCAATTTACCAGGAGGATTATAATACTCTGGTGGATCAAGGAAGAGCATGGCTTCTCGCAGTCGATGGCGCTTTCCTTCAGTGCCTCCATATTGAAATGTTGTGTGCACTGCATATGGCTCCAACCTTAGTTGTTGGTACATAGCCTGCAATCATAATATATAAATAAACATTCTTACATCAAACAAGTACACAAATTAGTTTTCTAATCCTATCAAGATTCCTCCAGATAGTTAATTGCGTGAAATAAAACAAAGGTATAACACATAAAAAATCAGAAAAATAAATATTTCAAACAGTAGAAAATTGTTAATTGAATAAATCCTACCTGGACAAAATATGTATGTCCACTACAGAAGATACTTGCAGGCAAAATCCCCAGCTTTAGTTTTCCATCAAAAGCATAAAGAAGCCCACTTTCATCATCAACAGATGGACCTAACTGTTGGTGAACAATATCATTAAACCCATTCTGATCCCATATTTGGTCATCAGCTAGGAGCATTTCTTTCCATTGCTTCGCCAATTTTTTTGCAGACTCTGTAGGTCTCCAATGGAAAATTCCTATGTTGTATGCGCCACTAACTATTCAAGGCGATAGACACGATCATCAACATACAATCAAAATAACGTGAAACAATATCCATAATAAACAAGAGATGAAGAGAAACAATAGGTAAGAGAAATGAATTGGTTGCTGTAATTCTAAAGCAATATAACCAGAGTGAAAAACTAGCTTAGGATCATGCCATTTAATTTCATAAGTTAGTTATGCTGAAGAGTGTGTCACAAGATGTGAACTTCCATAAGGTTAATTTTATTTTTATGCACAGGGAAGACTAATAATAGAATAAGAAAACCTTCAGACATCTGTCAAAGGTTGCATTGAAAATCAATTTGCTAGCTTCTAATCTAAAGCCATGCCAAATGGGGGTAAAAAGGCACTATAAAGTGATGTCTCAAAACTGTTTTTATAAATTGACATATAAAAGATGACTATCATTCTAAGAAGTAATTTTCATGCCCACAGATATCATTTGGGTAGCACTTGATTGGGTTACATGTTCAATATTATTCATAAATATGGTGCATGGCAGAAAAAAAAATGTTATAAAAACCAACATAAGAAAAATAAAAATAACGACAGAAAGTTAGTGTTCACCTTCATGCCAATTTTCCAAACTATCGTCTACAACTGTTGGTATAACTTGATCACTAGAAGTTAAAACATCTGCTTCCGGATACCGAGCAAGATACGGAAGTGGGTTCTGTTTAACAAATACCTAATTGAGTATATGTAATAGGAATAACATATAACAATCACATTATTGGCTTGGATACATTGTAAAAAACGAGCATAAAAGATTATTGTGCACAATGAATGTAAAAGAAAAAATCATAAGAAATCATAATAATTACAGGAAAAAATATAGAGATAGATAATAAAAACAAATAATACTGGAGGGGATAGGGGAATCTAAATGCAATAGCAAACTGGACAAAAAAATGAACAGAATCTCTGATAACTGTACTGTAGAGAAAGAAAATATCCTAATCAATAGAATTTTACTGCTTCTTTCCAATCATCAATCAAAATCTAACCAAGCCTATGAACCATCCTTAATTAAAACAAATTGACTCAAAAAGCATGTGTAAAAATTAATATCACCTTCAACCAAACCATGTCAGTATCACACATCAACAGCTCGAAACCAAAAGGCAGTATTGAGTCTATAAGAATAACTTTTTCTCTTCCCATTTTATGAAATGTTGGAGACCCCCAGCCAACATCTACTGTGCTCATATGGCTGCCCATATCAAAAACTGGTATCCCTTTCCAATACAGTGCCTCCAATAATTTGGTATCCATTGCACCTAAAAGGTAGGTTTCAAAATTCAAACAACACAATACAGGATATGTATTTCTAATGAGGTATCACTAATGCATATATAGATAAAACAAGACTTAAATAGAGCTGCTCACCAACAAGGAAATTCGAAACTCCCAGATCAGTCAATTGTTTAACCCAAGTCAGAATAAAATCCATGAACGCATAGTTACCAAAGGTCATTATCACAACATTATCCTTCACCCTTTGTTGAACCAGTTCCTTGGTCAGCCTGAAATTCTCCAAAGGTGGCATCTTTTTATTGAGTGGTGGATCATCCCATATAGACCTAGGCCATTCATTTTGTGGTCCTGGGGAAGGAGCGGGCACACTATGCACCACTGCTGACCGAGAAACATTTATTGTCTGATCTGTAACACGAGTTTCCTCACCTGCAAAACCATGTTCAACTATGGTTTAAATTCAAACTCACACATAATGGAAGAAAACCAAGGCTTAAACACAGAAAGTGTCCAACATAGGTAACACCATTAACCTATCAATAGAGTTCACATCTCACACACACAAGGTAACATATGCTTCAATTTTCCTTTTCTAACAAGAATTAAGTATACCCTACCAGAAAAACAAGACAAAATTTAAGGATGCTCCAAAACTCAAATACCTTCAAACATTCCCAAAATATCATTATCAAAGCAATAATAACAATAATAATTGAAATGGGTATTTAAAAATGAAGCAAAAACTGATGTGGAACTAAAAAGGCACGGTTTTTACGGAGACACATACTTGAAACGGAAGAGAGCCATGCAGAAGATTGAGCAGCAGGAGGGTTGGTAGAGTATATAGCAGAGAAGACGTAGAAGGAGGAAACCACGATGCCAATTATGACAACAGTGTAGATCGTGAGGAACAAAGGCTTCGAATTAGTCACTTCCTCACACCCTCTTCTCCAGACCATATTTACCAATCAATGTTTCACAAATCACCAACAAACCATTGTCATTTTCCCCTGCTTCAGAACAAAAAGTAGAGGCTGGTGAATGTAATGGATTAAAAACCAAGATTTGATTGATCTTGGGATTGTGAAAGAGGAAAGAAAGAAAGTGGCTTGTTTGGTTCAGATTGCCACTTCCAAATTCTCTGAATGTGTAATGGTCAACTCATGCTAGCCTGCTCAATAATTCAACATGACAACGTTATTTTTGTTTTGTTATTAAGCAATTGTCTCTACATGTTCCAAATACCAACCAATTACCAATCTTTTATAATTATTCTATAATTACTTTGATTTTAAGTTTGGATCTATTGACCTTTTTTATTTTTCCCTTTTTGATGACCGATTTTAATCCGTTCCTCTTTCAGTAAATCACAAAGGGGATACGGAACAATCTTAACACAGAAAAACAATTTTTAAGATTGTAATTTTGATTTAATACCTTTTGCATTAGTATCAAACTAGTATGTTTAGGTGGTGATTTGTATAAGACAAATATTTATGGTATATAATTATGATATAATAAACAATATTTGTAATACAAATCATATTTTAAATTTATAAAAAAAATGGATCAAATTACTATAAAAATAATTTTTAGAGAGTTATTTATAATAAATAATAAATAATAACTTTATAATAAAAAAATTAAAATTCATAATAAATAATTAATTTAAATTATGATATAAGGTTATTTATAATTATTAATCACTTGTTTTAAAAAAAATATTGAAATTTAATTTAAAAATAGATATAAAAAAGATAGATCAAAAGAAATACATAATTAAAAAATCAATTATATAGATAAAAAATAAAAAGAGAATAATTTGTTATATTTCATTTCTTTTTAATAATTTATATGTAACGTGAAAAATATACCTAATATATATAAGA
>JAMLFT010002635.1:0-24640 GCA_026544285.1 Pachyrhizus erosus | reverse complement strand
TTAAAATTTAATAATTAAGATTAGTTAATTAAAATTATTAAATTTTAAAAAATAAATGATAAAAATAAAAATTCTTAAAATCACTCGTAAAATAACTTGATTCTTTCTTTTTTTAAAATTCTTTTATTTTTTTAATAAGATTTTTCTATAACTTTTTCTTGTTTTAATTTTTTACTAAAATATTTTTAATTATTTTACCCCATAAATAATAAATATTACAAATTATCTCCTTTTCTTTTTAGAAGAATTGAAAAATTTTAAAAATTAGTTTAAAAATTACAATTTTATTATTGTTAATTTCTCTCCATAAATTAATTTTTTAACTGGAAAGCAATTAAGTAAAAAAAAAGTAATGTACTACTTGTATTTAGGGACAAATTTAAAGTGGAAAAAAATTACGTACAAACTTAATGCTATTTTGAAAATAATATTTAGTTAATATTAAAAAATTTTAAAGTAATTTTAAAAAATGTTATAATTACGTATAATTTAATGTTATTAATTAAATTGATTAACTTTCTTAACATGTATAAATTAATTATAAATGTTTTTGTATTTAGTTACGGTGGATTACAAAGAATATAAGTGGATCTCCCAGCCGGTTTTGAAGATGATGTTTCATATCATAACACAGAAAATTCTAACATAGCAATAATTAATTCATAATCATAGACAGCAATTAATGCATGTTCAAGGATCATCCAATACTTGTAAATTGTCTAAAAATTGAGTTATGCAATACTTATAAATTTCAACTAGCTAATGTAGAGAGAAGAAAAAAGAACATGCTGTATAGAACTTATAAGTTGTCTAAAAGTTACAATTTGATAAGTACTGTTGTTAAATAGTATTAGTATCAATTATACAAGTTTTTCATCGTGTGAACGGTGAAAATTGAGATATGCTTAGTTGTAAGCACAACAATATAGCTTTATCCCACGACAACAATAAAGTTTTATCCCACGACAACAAATCGGGTTACATAAATCACACGAAATTATTTAACACAGTTAAAATTCAAAGTTTTAAAAATGTTATTTAATTTGACTTCTTTTTTTTATGATTTCTTCTAACGTCTTTTTTGGACTGTCTTTTTACTATTTTACAAACATCTTTTATAATCTTCTTTGTAAATGTTGGAATCACTTTAACTGATTTTTTTTATCATTTTTTTCAAAGAAAGTTACACCAATTTTTCTCTATATAATCATTCCGTATAATTTTGCAGTCACTAGTTATTCAACAAACTTGTTATATACTAACTTGCTATTTATGCCCATTACTCCCTTGTCCTTAGAACCAGTTGAGCTTGTTAAATCCCAAGTCTGAACATAAATCTAGAAACTGAAGTTTTAGTCATAGATTTAATTATAACAACCTGGATAGGTAAACACATATTATCGCTGAGTTTGCTGATCACTGTCGTTTCTTCACCCCAATATCTTTTTTTTTTTTTGTCTTTACTACTTTTCTAATTCGTTTTTATGCGGATTAAACGGGAATGGACCAATTTGTTCACACACGTATTATTAAGTTCGTAGTAACCCCAAAGGTAGAAAAATAACACTAGACAAGGAGGTTTTAGAGACGAGCTTAATATATTTATGCAATTGCAAACTGTCTTCAACATGTTGAAGATTCACAAGTGCATTATTTATAGCATCATAGCTTACTACAACCATATGACAGATGCCTTTATTAAAGGGAAATAATGACCGTCTGCTTAAATCCATATATCTGAAGTACAGTCACCACCAGGATATCTCATCTCATGGGCAAGAGAAGGACCATCAGGCTCAGCTCCAAAGTCCACAAAGAAGTTGGGGTTGATTTTCAGGCCACCTTTCTCAGTATTAACATCAATCTGTAAAATGTGGGAGCCTTTCTGGACAAGTTCTGGATAAAATTGTTTGTCCCATGTACTAAATAGTGAATTGGTAACATACAACCGCTTTCCATCTAAACTCAATTGAATCATCTGAGGGCCCCCTCTCAACTTGTTTCCCTGAAAAGGTATGTATTACTGTTAACATCAGCTACTGACGAGATAGATACCCTTGAATGTCAAACAATAAATCCATGCATCAGATGTAATATTGGTGTTCCAATAAAACAAGAGTCTGCATGCATAAATGGCAAGATGCAATTGCTCACTTGAACATTTTAACCAACTATATGAAGACAATACAAAGGTGCTCTTGCTTAGCAAGCCAACACAAATTGATTTGTTTATCTGGGTTTAGCAAAAGGGAAACAAGTGCGAAGCAATTTATGTTTATAGACAAAGTGAACGTGAGGTGACTAGTGAACTACCTTTGCAAATTTACAAACTGAGTAAAATTTTCATAAACAGAATAAAACTAGAGTGCAAGCTTAGTCCATTGTGTCAATCAAAATGTATACAAGAATCAATTAATTCACTCATATGCTTTGCTAAGAAATCATTCATTTAAGCATATCAAGTGCGATGTCGCTCTATTAAGTCAATGAATACTGAGTATTACTATTAAAAGGAATACTTCACTCCTGTCCATTTTCACTCTACTGAGCTAAACCTTAAATGTTATTTTAACGAATCTGTTTGTATTTGTCCAATAACTAATTAACTCCTAACATGTATTATGCAATAAGTTACTATAGGGTACATCAGATTGCAATATAACCTGAATCTCTGGCACTTCAGCTTGCCAAGTTTCACCATCATCTGTTATAGCTGTTATAGGGCTTCCTTTCTGGATAAGTCCACCAACCCATATTTGCCCAGTCAGTTTAGGATTTTTAAGGTCCTCAATGTTATACTGTCTTATATCCCCGTGAAGCCAGTTTACAAAGTACAGAAACCGATCATCAAGAGAAATCAGAAAATCAGTTATAAGCCCAGGCATTTCAGGAAGAATCCAGTTTTGCACTTTCAGCGGTTTCACTGATATGGCAACCTGCAGAGTAAGCTTATAAGTATTATTGATATATATACCGTGGTTGAAGTACATGTACTGACCAGAAAATATCCTTTTTATATACCTCATGGCTCCATGATCCATCTTGGGTCTTAAAAAATCGTATCATATTACTTGTCAATGCACTCCCAACAAAACCTGTATCTTTAGCAGGATCATGCAAGAACCTTATCTGCATTTAGGGTACATTAGTAATAAAGCATGACAAATTTGCAAAATGGTTCACAATAACAAGGGGAAGGAAAGGGGGAAAGTACAGTCAATGTTAAATCATACAAACACACAGTTAAAAGGATAAAATAAATGCACCCTAAACATATATGTTAACAACTTGCCTCTAAGGGTAAAAGTCCTGAATCACCAAGGTCCAGTGTTTGTCTCAGTTCGCCCCCAGGCCAGCTATATACATGGAGATGCCTCCCGTAGAATCCATCTGAGAGATGCTGTAAGTTAAAACCTCTCGTAAAAGCCTTAGGAGCACCCCAAGATGTGCTAATCATAGTATTGTGACGCGGTTGGTACCAAAAGTCATACCCAAATAGTGGACTGTGCCCTGGTTTCTCCCACCTAACCAATGTGAAGCAGGATAAAATATAATATAACTAGAAATTTTGATATTGAAATGCTAACTACACAAGTAGTTTCAAATATAATTGTTGATTGTCAATGATGTGACACATGCAATGTTCAAAGCACAAGCAATTATTAGATGATTCTATTTTCACAAAGCTCTTCTCATCTCAGCATTAAAAATTATTCCAATATATGATCAACCCCATTTCATCTGTTTGCAGTCACCTAAATTCAAAATAAGCATTTAAAACTAGAGTATCTAACAGAGTCAGAGAGCAAGCGCATGCAGAGATAAATAATGACTAGTACAATGAGAATATTTTAGACACTTCATCAAGCATTCTTGCCTTTCTCAATAAAATATATAGAAAAGTACCTTCCTTTCACATTAAACTCTGAATCAAGAAGAAGAAATCCATTTCCTGCAGCATTTCCATCTTTATCTCCAAGACATGAGATCATTATGTCACCAGAAGCAAGGCAGTGAGATGTGTGTGGATAAGCTAATCCAGTCTTCTGTATGATATCCTCAGGCTGAACAACTTTGTGCAAAGATGGAGCCGTTGGATTTGTTTTCACATCAACCACATATACCCGACTTGATCTGAAATATGATAAAGTAGACTTTAGAGGAAATATAAAAATGGAAGAAAGAAAAAAAGCTGATATCTTTCTGAAGAGTTATTGGAATTCACAAAGTGACAAAGATACATTAGTTGGGGAAAAAGGAAGAAGACAAGAAAAATCACAATGGCTGGGGCACAAATTAGATTCTGGTCAGTTTGTTAAACATCGTACTTTAGACACGGACGGATTCTTTGATGTTTCAAGGTTTTTCAGTTTGAGGATGATATCTTAACCTGTGTCATTATATTGTCACTTAAAATGTTATAAAAAAGGCAAAAAGAAAAAATGGAGAATATACTTAAAAGTAGAATCTCAAACCAGGTAATGCAAAAAGAATAAAATAAAAGGCTTGTGTTTTGTTATTCTAGTTTAGGTTGTGTTTTATGAAAGGGTCTTACACAAGTGCAGGAACAATCAGAAATCTTCGGTCTGCTGATGGGTCTCCATGGCAAGAGCTGCAGGAATTCCAGCCAGTGTGATGCAATTCGTCACCCAAATAAGGAACAGGCAGTCTATGGATCACTTTGGAATAAGTAGAAGAGTTTGGATCTACGTCCACTGTGGCCAAGTAGTCAGGCTTCTCTATTCCAGTTCCTGTATTGTATAAATGGGAACAAAAGCAAAAAAGTTAAATTCATGGAGTCTGATAGTAGGAAAATATACATTATTTTTATCCATTAAGATTAAGATGTTAGATTTTAGATGCCATAAACTAAATTCTTCAACAAATTTAGAAGGAAAGAGAAAGCAGTACCTGAGTAGACAGCGGTGACATAAATGAGAGACTCTCTGGGACCAGACATGGCTTCCAGTGGAGAAGCATAGCCTGGCCCTGTTTTGCAGCATCCATGACCGTTACTCATCTCTCTCTCTATCTGAGATCAGATTCACTCTCTTCACGGCCTTAAGCCTTTCAACCCAAAACCTTAAGAAGAAGAAGAAGAAGAAGAAGAAGAAGAAGAAGAAGCTGAAGCTGAAGCTGATAACCAAGTTTAGAATTCACGTGCAAACAAACAAGATAGGATTGCAGACTGAAAAAAATAAACTTTTTTAAGTAAAATAAAGTATATACGTTAGGGTTTGATTTGATACGCATTGAGTCAGCAATAGCGTCTTTGTACGTATTCCTATTGAATAGTGTCCAGGTTGGATGTATCACAATTCACATGCCACGACACAAATCCCAAACCAATTTAATATAATATCCTTATTCTTTCTCTAGAAATGTCATTCCATAAGTTATAAATTATACATTATTATATGATGATGCGATCTTCTTAATCTCAATGTCATAATTATTATTTCTTATATAAATTGAAAAATATAGTTAAATAATCTTTTTTTGATACGTGGATTGTCAAACAAACAAACGCACGCAAAATATATAAGCAACAGGATTTCCCTCCAATCCCTCTTATCAATATTCATACCAACACACCATTTGCAAATACACAATAACTAATATTTTTTACTAAATAAATTTTTATTTTATATAGTTAATTTTTTAATTTATTATAATAAATAAATATATCTAAATATATAAGTTATATTATAATTAAAATATGCAATAAATAAATATTTTAAAGATAAAAATTATAATTTATGTTGTGATATGTTATTATTTTTAATTATTGATATTTTTTTTATAAAAATACTAAAATTTAATTTAGAATTAAAAATATTAAAAATGATAGATTAAAAAAAGATAAAAAAAATATGTTAAATTGTTACAAGTGATATATTATATATATATTTAAAATTAAATTTTAATATTTATTTATATTTTGTTAAACAATATTTTTAAATAATATGATTAATTATTGATAATTTGTTTTAGCATGATCTTGAAATTTGTTAAAAAGTAACTATATCAAAAATGATAGATTTAAAGACAAATGAAGTTAAAAAAATTTTAAAAACATTATCTTAAGAAAAAAAAAATTCCATCAAGGAATAAGAGCTAAAAGTATTCTTGCTTGGTATAATTATTCTAATTTCTACAATTTAATTGTATTTTTTAAATTTTTAAGATAATTGTGTAATTTTAATTTTTTTAAATTTCAATTATGTTAAATAGATCTATCATATATTATAAATATATAATTTTAATCTACAAAAATCATAAATATATATAAATTTAGTTATTTCATTAATTAATATTTTTTATATATCATTTAATTGATGACATGTCCTATAATGTGATATTTACATGATGATGACAAATTGATATTATGTTAACATTATGGGTAAGTTGCATGCTTATAGTGTCTTTTATTTGTCATGTAAAATTTTAGTATGTTGAATTTTATAATTGTATAATTTTAACTTTTTAAAATTTAAAATCATGTAATTTTAATTTTTAAAAATTTAATTTAATGTATTGACATCGTAGATAAATATTTCTTATTGTTAAATATATTTATTAAAATATACTTGCTATAAGAATTTATCATAAATATAAAATATAAAAAAATATTTACTATATTTTTATATTTAATATATATTTTAAAAATATGTTTAGTAATAAATATTGTTATATTTAATGTTTATAATAAATATTTAATCAATATAATAATTTTTTATTATATTTATTATGTTTAATATTTATAATAAATGTTTATTAAAGATATTTTAATATTAAATGTAATTATATTTTAATAAATATATTATTTAATAATAAAAAATATTTATTTATAAAATTTAAAAGACTAAAATCATGCAATTATAAAAATTCTGTCAAATTATTAAATCTCACGTCATGACATGTCATCATTAAATGTTACCTCAAAAGATGTTGATTCACAAAATGATTAAAATCACTAATTGTAACAAATGAAAAATCTAATTACATTAAAATTTGAAGGGTTAAGATTACACATTTGTAATATGTGAAGAACTCATATAATATAATTAAAAATTGATGAACTAAAATTACAAATTTTTGATACCTAAAAAATTTAAAACACAATTAAGCCTATATCAAAATAGATAAATTTCTTTTAATTATTCAATAAAAAAAACTAATTTTCTTAATATTTTAAAATAACCAATATTGTTCTATCAACATTAATAATAAATAATGAAATATCTATAAATTAACTATAGTTACATTCTATATATTGACTAAACCATTTTTAAGATTTTTTTAAAAAAAATTAAATTTATAAACACCTATTTTTATATTTTAATTTATCTTAATTACTAATAAAGTAATTATCTATTAATTAAGCTAAAAATTTAAAATATTTTAAAATTTATATTTTTATGTTTTGCTTATACTCGTACAATACACAAGATCTTTGTTAGTATTATTTCAAATATCATTAATTTTTAACTTATCCAAATCACGAACTGAATTTAGTTTATAGTCTCTCTTTGAATTGATTATAGTGAAGTCTTACCTAATAACATTTTTGATCTTTATATAAATTCCACTTTATCTTATTTTTGAGAAGAAAAAAGTTACATTCTTTTTGTCATTTTTTTTCACATATTGTGATTTAGTTCATAGCTTGTCTTTAGTTTTTCAGTGATGTGAGTGACCTGATTGTATATGGGTTAGAGTGCAACCCCTTGTACTCTGTTTTTGAATAAAATTTTGCTTATAAAAACTTTTTTTTTTTTTTATTGTAGACAGGTTACACTTATTAGTAAATATCAAATATTTGGGCATATTATTGGATTCTATTATTTTCTTAGTTGATGATTGAATTTAAGACGCAATCCTTTTCTCTTATCATTGAGAAAATGTAAAGACGACTAGTTTAATGAAGTTCTTTGAAGATGTCTACTAATTTGAAAGAAAAGGATAAAATAATAGTACTCTGATATGATGAGAGATGTTCGCATGAATTGAAGAAACAGAAGTTCAATATTTTTATATGAGTAAAAAAATAAATAAATAAAAAAAGTAACAGAAGGTTTTTTATCCAACCAAGTCGAAAAACATGTTGGGTTTGAATTGAAGTCTCGTGTGAAGATAGACTTCAAGCAAGATTTTTCTAAGCAAACAAACAGCAATGGGCACGAAATGCAAATGCACATATAATAATACTTTGATTTTATATCAAAAACCACAAATGTCTTTAGTGGATATGTATTGAAATGCTATTTGCTGGACTTTCACACGACCATGTGCGTCTTTGAATTTTAATTAAGGATTAGATATGGTTTTACTTCTTATAAATATTTTTTTTTTGTTTTTAATTATTAATTTTGTTTTCTATTTTATCAAAATATTTAAAGTGAATTTAGTTTAAATAAATAATAAAACCAATTCACCACCAATAAAATATAATATTAAAAAAATTAACAGAATTATAATAAATTTAATTAGAATTATAATAAACTTATCATAATTAATATAATTTTTTTTATCAAAAATCATTAATAAAATTTATAATTAAATTCACTTTTAATATATTTTATAAAATAAAAGACCATAAATTGATAATTAAAAATATAAATACTAAAAATAAACTTTTTTTTATATTTATAGATACTAAAAACATGATTAATCTTTTAATTAAAATTATAATATTTACACACATATAAATATCAAACATTTTATTAATATTTTTTTTTTCTTATCACATCACATAATTTATTATATTTATATTTTTTTTTCTCTTTTTATTTCTCTTTTAAGAGTTAGTTAGAATTAAGTGTCTATATATATATATTTTAATTAAGAGAGTTCAAAACTAATTTTGATCTTAGAATAATAACAATTTATTTTTTTATACGTATTGTAATTTGAAAACGTGTATTAAAATTCACATTTGCGTTTTCTATTTTTATCTAAATATAGCCGAACGCTTGGAAGTGTGAGAACAATGTTATGTGATTAAACTTTAAAGTATGGATTATCGAACTAAAGGTATGTTTATATAAAAGATGTGAGAGGAAAATTAAAATTGATAACGTTTTCATTTTGAAAAAGAAGAAAATAGAAAATGAAGGAAATTTGAAAGAGACTAAGATGGAAGCAAAGTCAGCCATTGGAATGCCGTAGATAGCTACGACCAAACTGCCTCATTCAATGTGAGTCAGTCATCAACGATAAGCAATCAAAATTCAGAAATTAAAAACTAAGTTTCATATTTTCATGTTTCAATGTGCCTCTTCATTCACCTCATATCATGACACTCATTCTGGAAACTAACCAATTATTGGAAAATATTAACTTTATTTATCATTTTTTGCATTTCAGTCTTTCATGGTATACTACAAACATATAAAAGTGAAAAAAAAAATACAAAATAAATAATCTTTCCACCCAAAAATATTGTATAAGAAATAAAGTAGTGAGTAAATTATAATAATATTTTATAAGTTTTGAGAAATAGTAAAAATTTTATTTTTGATTTTAACCTCTTGATTGTTTGAAAAAGATTATACTATCACTTACCAATTCTTGAATCATTTAAAAAAAATTCCGCTGTAAACAGAAAAAAATAAAATTAAAGGAAGAGTTTGTTTAGTCTGAAAACCTAAGATGAATGTAATGTAAAGAAAGTATTTAGTATGGTATTAGGAGTGAACAAAAATGATGAAGTTGTTGAATGACAGTCGCTCAGTCTCTCCAATATCAACTGTGCTCCGTGGCACGGCAGAGGCCATACCTGACGAAGAAGCTTCACTCACAAATCATAAAAGCTGGTCTGAACCGACACGAACCCATCCCCAACACTCTTTTAGATGCATACGGCAAATGCGGTCTCATCGAAGACGCACTCCAACTGTTTGACGCATTGCCCCAACGAGACCATGTCGCATGGGCCTCCCTCCTCACCGCCTGCAACCTCGCCAGTCGTCCTCACCGCGCCCTCTCCATCTCACGCTCCCTTCTCACCACCGGCTTCCACCCTGATCACTTCGTCTTCGCCTCCCTCGTCAAGGCTTGTGCTAACTTAGGTGCCCTTCACGTGAAACAAGGGAAACAAGTGCATGCTCGCTTCTTTCTCTCACCCTTCTCCGATGACGACGTTGTCAAGTCATCGTTGGTTGATATGTACTCGAAATTCGGGTTGCCCGATTATGGGCGTTCTGTTTTTGACTCCATTTCTTCGTTTAATTCGATTTCTTGGACTGCCATGATATCTGGGTATGCGCGAAGTGGGCGAAAGATTGAAGCTTTTCAGCTGTTTCGTCAAACACCGTATCGGAACTTGTTTGCCTGGACTGCTTTGATTTCTGGGTTGGTGCAGAGTGGGAATGGAGTTGAAGCGTTCCACGTGTTTGTTGAAATGCGGCATGAAGGGATTAGTATAACAGACCCGTTGGTTCTTTCCAGTGTAATTGGTGCTTGTGCTAATTTAGCTCTTTGGGAGCTAGGGAAACAGATGCACTGTCTGGTTATAACCCTTGGCTATGAGTCTTGCTTGTTTATAAGCAATGCACTTATAGATATGTATGCCAAATGCAGTGACCTTGTTTCTGCAAAGTATATCTTCTGTGAAATGTGCAGAAAGGATGTGGTTTCTTGGACTTCCATAATTGTTGGCACTGCCCAGCATGGGCAGGCTGAGGAAGCATTGGCTTTGTATGATGACATGGTTTTGGCCGGGGTTAAGCCAAATGAGGTGACCTTTGTTGGGTTGATTCATGCTTGCAGTCATGCTGGCCTAGTTAGCAAGGGCAGGGCTTTGTTCAGGTCTATGGTTGAAGATTATGAAATTACGCCCTCTCTGCTGCACTATACTTGTTTGCTGGATCTTTTTAGTCGATCTGGGCACCTTGACGAGGCAGAAAATCTCATTAGAACAATGCCAGTCAACCCTGATGAACCTACTTGGGCTGCTTTGCTCAGTGCTTGCAAGCGCCATGGTAACACCCAGATGGCAGTTAGGATTGCTGATCATCTATTAAATTTAAAACCAGAGGATCCTTCTTCTTTTATATTGTTATCTAACGCATATGCTGGAGCTGGTATGTGGGAGAATGTTTCGAAAGTGAGAAAGTTGATGATGGTCATGGAAGTTAAAAAGGAACCAGGTTATAGCTGCATTGACTTGGGAAAGGAAAACCATGTGTTTTATGCTGGAGAGACTTCTCACCCTATGAAGGATGAGATTATAGGTTTAATGAGGGAATTAGATGTAGAGATGAGGAAAAGGGGTTATGCTCCTGATACTAGCTCCGTTTTACATGATATGGATCAACAAGAGAAGGAAAGACAACTTTTCTGGCATAGTGAGAGGTTGGCTGTAGCTTATGGGCTTCTTAATGCTGTTCCAGGGACTATCATACGTATAGTGAAAAATCTTCGTGTTTGTGGAGATTGTCATACTGTTCTGAAATTAATCAGCACTATAACAAATAGGGTAATTTATGTCAGAGATGCCAAAAGATATCACCATTTTAAGGATGGGAATTGTTCGTGCAATGACTTCTGGTGACTCCGGAATTGTGATTGAAATTTCCACAAATTTAATTCGTGTTTGTTTGCACGTCTAAGACTTGCATGGAGATTTTCATGTCAAACATTTGCTTAAATAATCTTTTGATTTTTATAATATAAAATATTTTTTTATTTGAGCTATTTCATTTTTTAATTTTAATTTTTTAAATATTTAAAATTTTTATTTTTATTTTTATTATAAAATAATATCGATAATAATGATATAACAGTAATATTAATAATTTATTTATTTTTTTATATTATTAAAAAGTCAAATAGAATAATTATATATTTATTTTTATAAATTATTTTTAAAATTTTTTATTTATTTAAAATAGTTAATAACATCAAAATTAATAAAAAATTTAAAAATATAATTTATAAAAAAATTATTTGTGATATACTGTTAAAATATGTGATATTATTGTTATGTCATTAATTAATATTATTATTTGATAATAAAAATTATAATAAAAAAATTGTTAAATAATTAAAATAAAAAAATCTTTTATTTCAAACGAACCAAAATGTTATTTAGTTTGTGGCTTCCGAATTTACGTTGGATCGATTTTCATCGTGTTAAACAAAACGTGGTGATACTGTTACTTGGGCCTTTGCTACGAATAATGCTTGGGAATTGCTTCCTGAACCTCAGGTTTTGCTTCCTATACCCCGCTGAATTTTATAACTTGTAGAAAATCCTAAAACTACCTTGAGGCCCCCTTTTGTAACGTAGAATGCTAAAATAAATTATGAATTAAAAATTAACCATTCTAGAGTATTATTTTTTGGCTATAGAAGAAAGCAATATGAAACTATGTCAAATAAGTTCTAGAATAATGAATCTGGAATATACAGCAAAACTCACTCTTACAAAACACACTATCCGAAATTATGAAAACATAATTTTGGAATAAAAGAAGCAAACGTTTTTTTAATATTGCGGATTAGTTGATCCGAAACATGTTTTTATTTCTTCCTGAATTTGATATTTCGGAATTTAATTTGTAATCTTTCGGATTAGGTGTTATGAATTGTTGCCTATTTTTTTCTTAATTCAGATTGTCTAATCCAAAAATATTACTTACATTTGTTCCATAGGTGATCCGGAATATATATATATATATATATATATATATATATTTTATTTTGGAATTGTGAATCTAGATTGCAATTATTTATGTTTCAGATCACCTAATTTGGAATAATTGTAAATAAATAAGATTTTCGGATTAGACTACAATTTGAAACACCCAATTCGGAAACATAAAAAAGCACTTGGGGTATTTTAGGAAATTAAATTCTGATTTAAAATAATATCATGAAGCATTAATGCTTCTATCTTGCCCGATACTTGTTGCCTATCCTTTTTAAACCATAAACAATATTGACCTATTATTTCAACATCACTTGGCGAGTCACCTGTTACTTTTATCAAGCATGTGACAATTTATTTATAATAAAACAATGATATATTAGACATTTTCAAATTACAAACACTTTGACACTTGTAATTTTTCTTTATATTGTATCTACATTTCCTTTTACATTTTTTTTCTAAGTGTTAAGGAACACCAAGGTGTCTACCAATGTTTTTTCTTTATAATATGTAAATCTTGAAGCACAAAATACAACTACGATAACTAATCCATTTTTGTCACGTAAACATTTTGATTGTTACTCTTAGTTTCAAAACTTCAATTCTTCATTTTCACTTACTATTCTTTTTTCTTTTAATTTCTTAAATGAATAAGAATTCAACAGTTATATTCTATTAAATAACCATTAATTATTCTAAATAATGAGTTGCTTTTATGTATTATACTTGTAATTATTACAATGTATTTTTTTTCTTTCTCAATTTTCACAAACATATTTTAAAATTTCATAAAAAAAAAACTCATACCTTGTTATTATTGGTCAAAATTGAATATTTACATGAGCTCTTATCACACTTGTGTCGATATTTAAATTAAAGGATTTAGTTAAATAAATACTATTATGTAAGATATTTCAATAGATTATATCATATGCAAACAAATATGTTAAATTAACTCTCCAGTAACTTCTTTCGTACATAATTTTTTTTAAAAAAAAACACAAATCAAAGAATTAACTTGAAAGATGAATATTTGCAACTCTATTAGTTTGCAAGAGACAGTTAAGGATTAATGTATCAAATTTATGAAGGATGAAGAATAATTAAATAGTAAGTAATCACAAGAATACATCAGACAAAAAAATGAATAAATATACTAAATTGTCTTGAGGTTGATTTTCAAGTGAGCCTAATAAAGATGGTCATTTTATGAAATCTAGTATTAAGACTCTTGAAGCTGATATTCAAGTGAGCCTCACAAAGATGTCAATCTAGTATTAAGAAACACAAATGGTGTACGAATATAGAGACATTTCATATTTGATCTTACCCTTTCCATGAAAACAAAACATTTGGAATATAAAATTTACAAAATTGAATATTTATAAGTATCTAACAGCAGCTAGATAGGCCCAACAAAAACTACTGAAATAAACTTTGATATTATCTTAAAATTCAAATTTTAACCTACCTCAATCTAAACAATTATAAAATGAGAGTTATCTCTCACATATATACTTTGGTCATAAGTCGATTTGAAATTCTCAATACTCCTAATAACCTCTATCCCTCTCACCCTCTTATTACCAACAATTGATGTGACAGCCTTTGAATTTGACATATCTTGTGTTTTGTGACTCTAATAATGTAAGTGCTTCCAAACTCTAATTTCATCATTGTCTTAGAAACCCATGGAATAGGATTTATCATATGCTTTTAATATTCGTATACTCTGATAAGTTTCGGTTGACCTAATATTTGGGAGTGTTGCTGCATTGAAATTATTTACAGTTATAAAATAAATATCAAATATGTAAGACTAAAGTAATGAAATGCAGTGAAACATTGTGAACTTTGTAACATTGAGAACATTTGAGTTTTAGCCACATGTGGCTAACTGCATTGCCTGAGTTCTCACCCTAGTCCTTTCATACGCACATATGCTGCAGTATGAAACGTAATCAATGAAATTTTGAAAAATTGAGAAAATTAAATCTGGTGGTGTTGAAATGGAAGGCATACAGCTATTTAAGTTGACGCCCATAAGTTAAAATCATTTTAACACATTAAGTGTAAGTGAATAGCATTTTCCATTCTTTTGAGAATATATAATAACAAAAAAATTGCCATATTAAGTGTAAGTGAATAGCATTTTCATATCAATTTTACTCTGTAAGAAGGAAAAGAATTGTCACCGGATGGAAAAGGATTAAGGATTTTCCTACTGTCAGTATACGGTGAAACCCATACCATTGGCCTCATGCACTAAGTTTACTTGTATAGATTCTCTATTTCGTCCCCGTATTGAGCCATAACTTTATCCCTTCGAATTTTCAGGGTGGGTGTCATTAGCCCATTATCAATCTGTCATTGTATTAAAGATTAATCAAATATGTTAATTCAGTTTTGTAAATGATATATAGATATATAGATACAACTTTTTAGTTTAGTCTAACCGTGAAGGGGTCATTTACGAGAAGGATTGGCCCAATTTGAAATGGAGACTCTGATGTCCTGCATGAAAAAGACAAGAAAAAAGGAGGGGGGTGGGGATCAAAACAAGAGCATAGGGACAAAAAAACAGAAGTTTAAGAAAGAAAACAAGTTAAAGCCAATTTACTTTCATGTATTTCCCCTTTTTGAGTTCTGAAAGAACAGAACTATCTCACCGTTTTAGCTTCTTAAGGAATCTAGTTATGGGAAGTCTAGGATATATACGTGAAACATTGCCATTCTTGGTAAAAATTACAAAGAAAAAGCTGCATCAATTTTCATACAGCAGCATAAATTATGCTCATCTGTTCCTCATCTGTTGTTGCAGGCCATAGAAAAGAAAGGAATTCACTTTGCATATACTTGAACAATTTCAAATGTGCATGACAGGGTCACGGCTATTGAGAACACAACATGGGACCGCAGCAGATTTTTCTGAGACCATGAGACTGCACCGAGATTCAACTTTGAGCCCTTATCTCTTTATCTTAGTCTTGGATGTACTTAATGAGCGCATCCAAGAGCCAGTGAAATGACGCATGCTCTTTACAGATGATGATATAGTTCTAGTTGAAAAACGAAGAGAGGAAATAAATGAAAAGCTTTTTTTTTTTTGAGAAAAAATGAAAAGTTAGAGAAGTGGAGAAAAACTTTGGAAGCTTATGGCTTTTGCTTAAATAAAAGTATGACAGAGTATATAGAATATAAGTTTAGTAAGAGGTGCAACAATTCTAACTAGGAATTTTTTTTTTTACCAAATGTAACACATGTATCTAGGATTCATCATACAAAACGGTGGAGAAGTCAAGGGTAATGTAAACCAAAGTGGAATGGACAAACAGAAAAGTGTTTTTTGGGAATTAACTGTGACAAAACAGTGTCACTCAAGCGTCAAGAAAACAATTATCATACAATTTTAAGACTTGAAATGTTGTATGAAACTAAATGTTGAGTTGTAAAAAGCCAACAAGAAAATAAATTCAATTTGGCTGAAATGAAAATTTTGCATTGAATGAGAAGACATACTAGACAAGACAAAACTAGGAATGAATACTTTAAGAGAAAAAAAGTATAGATAGCACCTATAGTAGATAATATGGTAGAAACTCATCTTAAGTGGGTTGGGCACGTATGGAGAAGACCTATAGGAATTTCAATAAAGAGAGTAGATCAAATGGAGGGTAGCATGATTATTAGTGGCAGAGAGAGATTTAGAAAAACTAGGGACAAAATTAATAAGAAGGATCTAGTGGTCAGAAATTTTGTTTACGAACATAATTTACGATTCAGCATTATGATATTATTTGATTCATATAGCTGATTGCACCTGGTGGAAAACAGTTTGAATGTTGTTGCATTCCTCATTTAATAAGGGAAATCGTTACCCAAAATCTTAGATGTACTTTCCTTCTCTTTCATCAACTAAAATAAAATGAAGTCTACTTTTGTCCTCATCCTTCGTTTGCAAGGCACATACAACTTTCTAAAACACCTGAGAGTAGCCAAGGGAGAGATTCTATTGTAAGATACAAAATATTGATCGGTTTCCTATTCATAACACCTCTAACAATGTATTTAATGCCACTCTAAAAACAACTTAATTAGAGGTTAAACAAAATAACTTATTGTCTTCCATTCTCATAAACCTCAACTAAAGTTAATTAACTGTTTTATAGTAAAAAAATGTCCTTCTTAGTAAACAGATAAAGAATAACATATCATTGCAATATGTATAAAGGCATAAAATTCTCTGGCATTCATTACAACAAGCAGAAGTGAGACACGATCTTACCATGTCCTTAATTCTTTATATATTAGGCTGCTCACTTTTTCCTGACTTATATCTGAACTGTTGGAATCTAAAATTGACGATTCCCTTGCTGCCTTTAAGACTTCTTCTTTGTTAGGAACAATTACAGCCCCTAGACGTCGCTTATCCTATTGTTAAAGTAGTCACCAAAGAAGTAAAATTATTGCGTTTTGTAATACCTGAGATATATAGTTCATATGTCGGTATTGAGCCATACAAGTTTAAAGAGATCAAGATTTAGATTCACCTGGCCAATAACAACAATTTGATGTATGAGGATGCTCCTCATGGCAGCTTCTTCAAGTTCTGCTGGTTCAACATTTTCACCTTCTCTTATTGAAACATGTGATTAGTACTTACATAAGAGAGAAAACTGATTATCAACAGGCATTTTATGCAGAGTAAAAATCAAAGCTGCACTTAAAGGTCAAAAAATGGAAAATAGTCCTTAAAGCCTCACAGTAAATGTATGAAAACTAAGAAAGGCATTAGTTAATTGCAAAAAGATCAAAAATAAGAAATTAACAAGTGACTAATTTCCCACCTGGGCAGCAATATTAATTTAAAGGTTTAGACATAGCCAATAATAAAATATAGAAAATCACAAAAAAGTTACCAAAATTATTTATTAACTTTTTGTTGATAAAAAAATATTGATTAGCTTAAATCTTTTAAACATGATATGATTATCAATTCTCTGGTTGTTTTGAACTAAGATCAAACGAACATAAACTCAAGTAGAACTTCACCAAAGTATACTTAAAATAGTTCATGCACACTTAAATACATAATATAAAATAGATATCCTGTAAGAAACAAAATGATTAACTTCTCTTATAATTTGCTATAGTCTAACTTTGTTTTGAACACAAATGTACACATAAAAGAGAAAAGATAAAATATAATAATTTTATCAATATAAAGAGATTTAATTCAAATAATACATAAAGTATATAGCAACAAATATAATAATAAAATGTAACATGTATTACTCTTAAACTTCTATCTCCTAAAGCAAAATTATGTTCCATAATTGAGAACAGTAGCTATTATAAAGTGTCAATATCACTAAATAATACCCCTTAGGTACACCTTTTTGTGCAGCAATCTAAAATAAATATTAAAAAATGAACATGTTTATTCTAAAAAATTATTTAGTGGCCGATTTTGAAAACTGATCAGTGGTTACTTTTCAATTTTCTCTTCACAACATAAACTAATTGATATAATCTAAGCAGACTTAAACCAAATTCAAATAAGCTCCTCAGTCATTAACATGTACTAAAAAAATAGAACTTGTATGAAGGATGAATACTATTTTAAATAAAAAAAAAAAACAAAAGAAAAGAAAAGCACAAATGGACGGAAGTTACGAATGCCAAGTTTACCTTTACTAACAGAGTAACACTTCCATTATTCACATCCAAGAATGGATAGAATCTTAAAAATAATAGAAGTCACACATAACACACATGCAAATACATGGGAATGTAGGAAACATTTATTTATAGGATCCAAAGATCAACATAAACAAACTTCTAATTTACCAGTAGAAAGCACAATAGTGTCTTTAGCACGGCCATCCACAACAATTATTCCACTGGAATTACGACTCCGCCCGGTTGAATGGTAAGGAACAATCCAACCAATATCCCCAGTATTCAGCCAGCCATCTCTATCTAAGACCTGATTTGTAGCTGAAGGATTCTGATACAAGAATAAGACATGTAACTGACACAATTTGATCCAGCATATGTCAACAATATCACATCATGTGCAGGTGATTGTGAACTTTTAAGTAAGCAACACTCTTGACGGCTAAGACCATTACACAAGTTACTGGTATATTATGGAAAATGTATTTCATGACAAAACGGAATTCTTCATCTGAATCATACTTAGAGAGCACTCAATAGTGAGCCTTTTATAAGTCCTTGCTTTGATCTTAAAGTTTGCCAGACAATCAAATATTTATAAAAGAAATCTACAAGCCTACAACTCCAGTATAAAAGGAGGTAGAAACTAGAAAGCCTGAAATATAATAATGGCATGCATATTTTTATATCTTCCACACATTTCCCACAAATTGTTATATTTTCATCAACATGCTCTCTCTTCTCTATCATAGATGTACACACACATCAACAAAAGACACAGCATGCTTGAATTTCGATGAAGTAGATTACCTTGTAGTATCCCTTCATCAATTGTGGGCCCCTGACTTTCAAAATTCCCTTTGAACCAGGTGGAAGAACTTCATCAGTCTCAGAATCTACGACTTTGAATTCTGTATGCTTAATTGGATGCCCAACAGACCCAATAACCTTCAAAAGATTGTATCTATAACATTCAGATATAAGCACTACTCTTTGCAGACACAAATTACAAACTAATTAAAAAAATGCAAATTATGTAATTATTATGAATATCTGGCTCTAGGTAGACAGACTTTTGACAAAAGCCAAAAGGTTTACAGTGTGCTTGCTGTTAACAGATTAAGTAGAATGGGTATCTTTTGCAAAAGAAAAATAAATATAAACAAAAGAAATCCACATTAAGTAGGCATATCCTCACCTCATTTAGTAGAATTCTCATTTAGCACTTTGTTTTCTTAACATCCAAATAATTCTTATTCTCAATTTACTATTTTACTTTTCAAGAAGGGGAGAGAGGGAGACAAGAGAGACAGAGAGAGAACAATTCCTTGTAGGTATAGTAAAAGTTTTAGCAACAGAAGGGAAAAACCATATGTTAAAATGGTAATACTCGCTTGACATAATATTAATGCAGTTGATAATGTACAACTTACATTACAACTAAGTTGTCGAGCAGCAATAACTGGTGATGTTTCTGTTAAACCATATCCATTCTGCACATTTACACCAATAGCCTGCATAACATTTTTAAAAAAATAAATGTGAGAAGAATGTCAAAAAAGAAAAGTCCTGCCTAAGAGTTACATGTGAAGTATCAGACCTCAAAAAATCTATCCACATGAGAAGATAAGCTACCACCACCACTTATTCCAGCCTGCAGAGTGCCAGAGGGTTTAGCTTATCATGAGCAGAAAAGTAATCCATTTCCAAAATCATGAATAAATGACACAATACAGTATGTTGTTAGACAAATAATTTATAACACAAAATGGGGGATACTGTGGAGCAAACCCTACAATACACTATATAGGGGATAGGAACAAGATCTGGCAAAAAAGGTAAAGGAAAGAATATAATAACTATAATCAAGAAGAGGAAACTAAACTAAAAGACAATTAGATCCCAACATCTAAAAAAGGGTTTGTTGTTCTTTTGCAAAGCTAGAAGTAACACGCATTTACATATTGTCAAAAGGGAAGCCATGCTTGGATTGTATAAGCACCTCCAAGCACCTCCCTAGAAAATTCTTTGTATTTTGTCTAACCAAAGGGACCATACAATAGCTACATCCATCTTCCACACACTACAAGCCTTGCATCTATTGCTGTTTGCAGCCTAAGGTGATCTCCGCCATAGTGGAAGTAACATCCAAGAGAAACTAAAAGGAGGAAAGGTGAAGAAAACTTTATCTAAGCCAAAAGATGGTTAAAGGTACTTTTATTATAGGGCAATCAGAATATGCAGAAAATCTTTAACATGAATGCTTCACAGTATTGTATCAATGCCACATTTAAGTATCATAATTCAATAGCAACTTCATAGTACAAATTTAGATATGTGCCCTTTCTGTTCCTTTTACACATCTAATACTTAGATTAGTTTACAGCACTCTTTCTCTGATGAGAAATGCTAACAAAACACTCTGACACTTTTTTAACACACTAATATTTGGTGAAATTCATGTAAGTCACATTAAATGATGTCCCTATTTAGTGGGTCCCACATGAATTTCACTGAACAATATGGAGTGTGTTAAAGAGTGTGCTACTGACATTTATATTCTCAAATTCCTTATTAGGACCCTTTGTTAAATTGGAGTGCAAACTGTGAACCTTGAGTTGAACCGTCCTGAACAAGCCAAAATTCAGAGGTAAAAGCAACTGCATTGCTGCCATTCACACGTCCTACAAAAATTGTTTTTAAAGAATATACCCTAATATCCAAGTCTCACTAGACTATTGCAAAGTTAATTTACAGAGAGAATTATGAGTAGGGACGTAGTAGAAAATAGTAACAGAGGCAAAGAATTGAGAGAAAAATATCATGAATAAACTTTCAATAAAAATACAACAAAGTATTTCCTCACAAAAGTATTTTCAACTTAAGAATACTCGAGATTAATTAAATTGATAACCAATTACTCATTGACCCTTTAAACATCTTTAACCAATTAAGTGGTCACTTGTTCATAAACTGGAATTATTTCCCCAAAACTTTTTGCAAGAGGCAATCAGTCAGTATGCCACCCCACAAAAAGAGATAGAATAAAATAAACACACAAACTATTTTATTATAAAGCATATTTAAGAATACAAGACCTTTGAAATTCCAATAGCAGAATGAATTTTACTGTAGACCAGTTTCTTTGCCAGCAAATGAACTGGAAATAATATTGTGGCTGTAACTCTTGCCCATAACCAGTCTAACATTGAATGGAGATAGGAAGGCGGCTTCTGATCCTTTGTTAGACATTTACCCTACAAACATTTTCAAAATTAATTAAAAGCAATATGTTTGGGCAGAATTAGAGCTACGTCCATTTGCTTGTTTAATCTAATTTGAAAATTGGTATCGATGGAATATTTATCAAGAGTGAATCTGAGATGAGGTGTGACTGTGATCAGAAATAATTTTGAGTCCCAAAATTTGTCCTTGAGAAATCTGATGGCACATATCAGTCCTTAAGAAAGCAAAAATCCCATTCTAGTCCCTAGAAATCACAGAACGTGGATCATATGGGTCCTTTTTAGGTACCAATGAGGGATTTTTGTATTATTGGGGACTAAGGTGACCACCCTAAATTTCGCAAGGACGAATTCATGGTTTCATTCTAAATTTGAAAACGTGATAGTAAGATAGTATTAGGCAATTCATAGATTGAGCTTATTCCTTTGAAGTATGACCCATCTTACCAGACAGATCCAATTTGATGTGACACAATGGTAGCCCAAATCACATCAGATCCATATTCTTTCTTGTTATAAGGATAGCACATTTTACAGCCGCTATTTTTTTTTCTTATTTTTTTAAGAAAAAAATTTGATGAAATAAGTCTTTACTAAAGCATAGAAAACAGTTTTTAAGATAGAGAATAGTGATTTTGGGATTATTGCTAACACTTCAGAGACCTAGAGAAAGAGCAGATGACCATACCTCATAAATACGCTTACACTCCATGTACCTTAAGCTGACCCTTATGAATGTGAGTGCGACAAGATTTCTGACAAGGGAGCTTGAAGATATCTGCTTCTGGATCCCACTACAGGAATCAAGAATAATAAAGGCATTTCACAATTGACATTAAATACAATGGACTATCTTCGTACAATTCCTGGAAAAGAACTTACCTGTATAAAGTTTCATAAACTAAAGGAACAGCAATCAAGTAATGTGGCTGATAACGTCTCAAATCATCCTATAATGAAAGAAAATATAGAATATTAATACATGAGGCAATGTGCTGTCTTTTATGACAAACCATTCATGAAACATTATTAAAGTAATAATACCTTCAAGTTTCTCACAGTTGTGTATACTTGTTCAACACCGTATGAGAAAATGAAATACTCACAAGCTCTTTCATATGCATGCCAGGAAGGCAGCATGCTTAGAAATCTGTCCCCAACTTCAGCAGGTACAATATCCCCTAAGTTTTTTATCTAGAAATTCATTAACACGTGATATACAACATCAATGATATGTTAAAAACCATGAATTATCTTTAACTGAAACTGTTTAAAATCTAGAAAGCTTCACAAACTAAAGAAAATAAAACTAGACAGATTCAAATAGGTGACTGGGAGCAGAAGGCCCACATTTCCAATGTGCTCTCTCTCTTGCCCATGCATATGTTATAACAAATATTAGTAGGATGTTTTATCCTCTCCCAGCTGTATTCTTCTCTTTTCCTTGAATAAAATTTCATTATACATAAAAAAGGAAATATGTGAATTAAGTAATGAAGCCATGAGAGAGATAGAGAGATGAAGACAATATGCAATGACTGTTGCCTGTTGGTTGAAGCACAATGGGTGTTAATTACCCCCAGCCTACACATCAACTTATACAATATACAGAGGAATATTAAAAGAATATTCTGTCAATCAATCAAGCTCCAATCAATCCACCTATAAATGGAATAATTCACAATCAATAACAATTGATTTAGATTCATGACTTTATTAGTTCATAAGCATAACAATGTTTTCTTTACTCTTAACAAAAATCAACTCAACCTGTCTGAAAAAATCATTGCCACGATAAACTTCATAATAGTCTTGCATTCAAACCTGATGTAAAAGGTTCTGATGCGTTAGCATAACACCCTTCGGATTTCCAGTAGTTCCACTTGTGTATACAAGAGTAGCAATGTCATCAGATTTGATTGCTTCATGCACATATTGCTTCCCTGCAACCACAAGCAAGTTGTAGAGAACCAGATTACTGCTCCTTTTGAAGATAAATAGAATAGCCAATATGCCATTTCCATTGCAAAATAAATAAACAAACAATTATTTATTATAAAATAAGAACAATATTAACATAACTCTTTTAGGAAGGAGTTAAGTTTTTTGGCTTCTCTGTGGTCATCACTAACTCAGATGTGCTTAGAGATTGTGAAGCTTTGCCTTACTTAGTTCCCTGCCCATCCCACCCCTTTTTTGAATTTTATTATACTTAGTCTTATTTGTTATGGAAGATTTCTTATCCTCCCACTAGCAGTACTTCTCTATCTTTTCACTTAAATGTCTTTTCTCTGTGTGTGTGTGTATATATATATATGGAGAATGACTCTAGTAGAATACTTGTCTTTGTAAGAACACTAAAACAATTAATGACAGCTATCAAATCAAAATTAATAATAATATAACATTCATATTAAAATATTTAAAAATTAAAATTAAAATCTAATATAGCCATTAAGTTTCTAAAAGATTCGCTAAACAAAATCAAATCTAAAAGATCTTCGCTATTGTGTTCTAAAATATCTCAATTGACCAGTAATCATCACCACCATTATTACCACCACTGTCACACTATGACTACCATCGTCCACACCGCCACCATCATTGTCGCCATCATCACCTTGACACCACACACCAATACCACCATGATCATCACCATCACTCCCACCACTAAGGTGACAATGATGATGGTGGCAATCATGGTAATAAGGGTGGCAGCAACAATCACGGTGGTCATGGTATGTGGTGGTTATAGTAATGGCAGCAACAACGATAAGTATGGTAGTAGTTACTATCATGGTGGTGACAATAATGGGTTAACATAATTTTGAAAAAAATGATAAGATAATTGAGATAATTTAAAATATGATAATTGATATCTTTTATATATTTAATTTTTATTTTGTGAATTTTTTAGAGATTTAATCATTAATGAAATTTTAATTTGAATTTTGTAGTATTTTAATCTTAATGGACTATTATTTTTAATCTTGATCTTATAATTATTTTTTAATTGCTCTCATGTAATAAAGTGTTCTCCCTATAGTCATCCCCTATA
>JAMLFT010002634.1:0-24686 GCA_026544285.1 Pachyrhizus erosus | reverse complement strand
TGCTCTTCCGATCTATATTTATAAAATGATAAAATTATTAAAAAATAAAATATCATTTTGATCCTTTAAATATTTAATTTTTCTTATTTTAATTCTTTATGTTTTAAAATTTTTATTTTCATTCTTTATGTTTATAAAGAAACTCATTTTAATCTTTTTTTTACTGACGAAAACAATGAAAAATGACTAAAATAGATTTTTTTAAGAAACATAAAGGTTCAAAATATGAATTTTAAAATATAAAGAACAAAAATGAAAAAAATACAAAAAAGATATTTTAAATTTTTTTATTTAAATTTTTATATTATTTCTTTCTTAAATTAAACACAATATAAGTAAAACTTTTTTTAATGACGACTTTAAAACTTAAATTGATAATGTTATAAATAAGTTTTGCTTAAAATTACAATTCACTTTTATTGTGATTAATAACTAATAAGTATTCGTTTGGGTAAAAGTTAGAGGGAGCTTAACACATATTGCTGTTATTTTTTCATTGGACGTGCTTTTAGGAATAGGAAAACAAGTCTTCAAACATAGATTAAGCGGCAGAGAGCTAGTAAATAATTTATATATAAATAAAAGCTGTATTGTAGTGTTATTTATTATACGCAATTTTCTTATAGCATATTTAATTATCTTAATTAATAACATATTTTTTTTGAGTTGGTACTGATGTTCTTTTCATAAAGAAACAACGATAAGATTCATAAAATTTCCCTTTAGAAAAAAAAATATAAATAATGTATTGCTTTATCTTTCAATATATTGAACTTCGCTATCACATTTTGAATTTTTTATACACCCAACTTCTGGTATACCAGCCTAATAATAATCACACCAACATAAATCATGACCAAGTAGTCTAATACTCCTATATTTTAATCTAATTAATGGGTCACATAATCACATGTTTCTTAATTAATGGTCTAGTTTCTCTACAGTTTTAACTAAACTTTAGATTATCTGTCTTCATTATTTATATTATAGAATTATAAATTCTGTAAAATTTTGACCCGTGAAATTTAGAACTGCACGATTTGCAGTTTCATTTAACTGCAGAGTATCCATTGGCTTGGTAATATAGCAACCTGTTTATATTTTGACTTGTTCACTCAAAAGGATGTTTCTTTTGTTAAAACTCGGATAATACTTTAAGCAATATTTAAATCACATAGAACAATACTTTTATTTGATAATTGTATAGCTATAAGTACAAAAATCAAAGTTTTAATTTGTGCAAATATACGTAAAGACAAAATATCATTTGAGAACCACTAGAATCATAAGCTCAGTAAATTCTTATTATATCTAACTTGATGTTTTGTTATTGGCTTATAGTCAATCTACAAATAATTGATGAAATTTTGGGAAAAATAATTATTGGCATTTGTTAAGCTTTGATAGAAGAGCCTGAAATGACAAATATATAGTAAGACTTTATCAATGTTAGATTAGCCAAAAAAGAAAGAAAAAATTAAAAAAGTCATTACAAAGGAGTTAAATGATCGTGACATAATAATATCAATATATAAAATAGAACTTGAACTTTTCTTTAACATTTCCCCGTAGTATGTTACTGAAACCGTGTACTTGGAACAGTGAAGTTTCTATATTGACAATAAAAATGTCTCCATCTTCAAAATTTCGATATTCTTTCTGGGAACTTGCTTTATCAAGTTGATAAATAATCATTGAACATTATGATAAACACTGACAAGTCATCACAAAACCTGATATTATTATTGGTTAGGTGAAAAATTCATTAGGACATTTTAAGGAGAGGTTCATTTGTCCCCAAACTCAACCTGTTTGTCCTAATTAAACCATTTTTATGATAATGACGTTCGACCCTATCTTTGTGTCAAAAAAGTTTGATCATTTCTCTCTCTCTCTCTCTCTCACCTGAACCAGCAGCCATTCATCTCAATTCATATAACTAACAATAAATTATATAAACACAGACATTTCCTCGTAAATTAGACTAACATCCTTTATAAAAAAAAATTTAATGATTAAAAACAAAAAAATATTTATATAATTTACTCTATAACTAATATCTGCCTCAAGCAAAAGCTTTCTTTTACTCCTTTAGCAAAATCTATTATTTTACATTATTACTCACATAATTTGGATTTCGTAAATCTCCATTAACATCTTAACTTCATTATGTTATGAAAGTGTTACATTTTGGACAAGTCTCGCATTTTTATAAAGATATAATATGGTTTCCTTTTCTTTGATATACTGTTTTATTTTACTATGCTAAATTTATTGCATTGAAAATAATAAATTCTTTTTTTTTTTGGTTAAAAATTAAAGTTAAAAACAACAACTATGTTTTTGTTAAAAAAAATATAATTTACATTAACTGACGTTGCTTTTAATTCAGTTTACTATTGTCTTTTTAACATTAAGTTAAGTCTGAGATTATTTCGAAATATTTTTTATACATGTATAGCATGTTTGTAAAAAAAATCTGAATTTAATTTTATCTTTAAATATTTTTATTTTAATTGTATAAAAAATAAATTTATTTAAATTAAATACGATCATTTTATGAGAGTAGACTTTACTTACGACTCAAAATTAAATAAAATCATTTTGTAATGAGTTACATTATTCATATTTTATTTTTTGTCTCTTTTCATCGCATTACTCATATTACTTCATGTTATATTCGCTTTCCTTTTTACCCCGTGTAAAAAATTGTCTACAAATTAAATATAATTACCCTTTTTGTAAACAAAATAAAAAATAAAAGAAACTAAATTATACATTAACAATATAAAATAATTTTATATCATCATTTGATTACTAACTTTCGTAAATTTATTGATTTTTATGATAATTATTCTAAAAATTATAATAATAATAGTTTTTTATTGATTAACTGTGTAATATTATTTTATACTATATCACTATTAAACTAAAAAAATAATAATGTTTATGCTTGAATTAATTCTACAACCATATTTAATTTGAATAAATTTGATTCAAAACAAATAAAATAAATTCTTTAATTCAATGATTGTAAACGCACAATGTAGATCGCAATGTGATTCATATTTTTGTTTTGGTAGGCATATAGTATGATTCAAATTATATGTTGTATGTTCTGCATAAAAAAATATTATATGTTAGCATATTTAGTAAGAATGAGTTTAGTTGAATTGATGGGGCAGGTGAGTGAAGTTGTATATTCAGATCGTTGTGAATAAGATAATTAATACCCATACACAAAAATAATTCAAGCGATAAAGAAACTGCATGTAAGATGTTTGTACAAACCATAAGTCATAAAGAAAAAACAGTACCCGAAATTCAAATTAATAAAAATTGAGAAATTCAAGGGGGAAAAAAAAGTGACAAAAGAAAAGGGTTGATTTGCCTGATACAGATCTAAATTTGATTCATATGGAGCACATATCATTAAAACCTGCGTGAGCTTTGGGGGTCCCATGTTGTAATTGAGGAAAAGGGTCTCAACTCAACGCAGCGAGCTTTGTTCTATAAAACACACATTTGGATTGACTACTCGCAATATACGGACATGGATAAAGATACTGAGAACTTTACATGAGTGCGTGAAACGACGTCAGATAAACGCCAAAAGTACAGTACCCAGCAACAACGTAGAACTTGGTCCACCATCTCTGCATTCTGCACCGCTCTTCCACACGTTCGCCTAATCATCTCTCTCCACGTGGCACACTGGGGCCCTTTACGGTCCTGCCAACTACAACAACTACCGTCCCTGTGCAATGTTGTTATTTTGTTTTTTTAATTTTAATTTTCTCAGAATCATCTCAAGGATGGAAATTTTGACTTTTTAATTTTTTTTGTTTTCAATTTTTGTGTTCTGTTTTTCTGGGGTAGCTTTATTTATTGGTTTCATTATGATGACGGGAGTCTTTCTTGTCACTACAACAACCAGCCTCAGCCGGTAGCTTCTTCAAGTTCTCCCTTTTGTTTATTCATTTGTTTATTTTTCCTTTTTCTTTTTCTATTTGGTTTCGTTGTGTGTGTTGTTTTCCTTATCATTGTGTCTATATGACAGCACTTTCTGGGTGTTGGTGAGGGATCTGAAGCAAAGGGGTTGATGATATGGGAGCATGTGTTTCGACTCCGCAAGGGTGCGTGGGAGGGAGGTTGAGCTCTTCCAAGAAGAAAAGCAGGAAGAGGAGGAGAGTGGGACTCAGGAGAAGAGTTACTTCTCGGTTGTGTAAGGAATCTTTGGAGAAAGTTGATGTGGCAAGGTTGCCTGACTGTTCCTTTGACAACCCCACTTTCCAAGGTTGATGTTTTATTGCATCTTTCTTTTTTTAGCTTTTGTTTGGTCTTCCGGGTTGCATTTCTCTGGAATGATTTTTTGGAGTGGAAGCTTGTAAATGAGAGAGCTGAGAGATGTTTTGTTTTGTTTTGAATTGCAATTGCAATTTGTTGTTGCCAACTTGGAATCCTTTTGACGGGTTTCTTTTTGTCGTGGTGAGTTTGCCAATTGTTTTGGTGCTTTTGGGGTAGTTGAAGACTTGGAGTTTTACACTCTGGGGAATGTTGTTGGTGGAGTTGGTCACGTGGCGTGTAAAGGATTGGTTATGTATGCCCTTTGGAAATCTTAAGTTACGGCTAAAGTGAACCGAAGCAATGGTTTAGGAGGATGGAGTGGATTTTAATAATTGGTGCAAATTATTGTCCTTTGCAACTGAAAGCATTGTCAAGATTTTGTGTTTGATATATGTTTGCAGGCTTAGCTAAACTAGTTTCATTTTCTATAAGAGAGGTGTCCAAATTCAACTTTTGGAGTAGGATAAACGTAATAAGACTTGGGGTGGTTTTGAAATTTGGGGTAATAGTATAATACTAATATGATATCTATGCGTGAGTGGTGGTTGAGCACAATTGTAGTTGGTGAGTTTTGCATATATGATGTGCCTCTACACATTTCAGCTTTTCTCTGAGGCTCGATCTATGTCGACTTAACATTAGCATTTGTTGCTGGAATTAGGTCCTTATTATCACAGTCACAGACATGAAGGGAGGGGTTGCAGAATTAGTAGTTATAATTGCATGAGTTTTGCTATTCTAAGCAATTGAAATGGGAATTGAATGTACATGTTAATTTCTATCATTACGGGTTTCATGTCAGACCTAAGTCACCTTTATTTAAAAATAATGCAATGTAATATTTCAGTTCTCTGGCCCTGTAGATCTGTTTCTTCTGTGGGTGATTGCTTATTTACGAAATAACATCTAGTATTACTATAGCTAGTGCATAAAACTTTTTCTTTTCTGAAATCCTAGTTAGCTTTTGTGTGGCTTTTGTTATTGCTAACGTGTTATTGGAATTTTAATTTGTGACAACAGGAAGTATTGAAGAGGCATGGTTTGATACGGTTGCTGTATTTGACTCAGACTGTGATGATGATTACCAGAGTGTTCCTGATGGTATAATTTTCTACATTTTTAAATTTAGTTATATTTACTTCCTACTTCTTTGATTTTTTAGATACTATTACCCTTAAAAATTATTATTAAAACAATGATCTGCAGATGTTGTATCTCTAAGTGGGATTGAAGGTGGATCCATATCAAGTTTTCTATCTTCAAGAGATGCCAACCATGGAGTTTCCACAGATCAGGTTCAGAAACAGAAGGAGTTGTTGGCAGGATCTGAGGCGGCCAGAAGTTCAGATGTCCAATATTTTGGTGTAGATGTCATTGATTCTCAACATGAGCCTGTGTTCCTTGATGAAATCTCCTCAGTAGATGCGAACTCCAACAAGGATGATGGACTTTTGGATAATTGTGGGATTCTTTCAAACAATTGTTTGCCATGTCTTGCATCTACCATTCCTTCTGTTGAAAAGAGAAGATCATCAAGTTCTAGTCCTCCTAATGCAAGGAAGAAGGCTCCTACAAAAATTTCCTTTAAATGGAAAGAAGGACATGGGAATGCCACTCTATGTAAGTTAAAATTCTTGAAACAGTATTCTTGTAACTCTGGCTTATTTTATCTTAAATTATTGTAAGTATCTTAAAAAGTTTTAACCAATAGCTGGAAGGAAACACTGTTTTTACATAGTGTGTAGAGTTAATTTATCAATTACATTGCTAAAAGATGATTTAGTAAATTGCTGTTTTTCGAGGAGAATGCATCTATCTTGTGATGCAGTTTTAGGAAAATATAATCGTTGTAATTCTTATTTCTGTTCCTTTTTCTGCTTTTCAGTTTCCTCAAAGACACTTCTACAAAGACCAAGTGCAGGTTCTCAAGTGCCATTTTGTCCTATTGAGAAGAAAATGCTTGATTGTTGGTCACAAATTGACGCAAGCACTTTCAAAGTTCGAGGAGTAAATTATTTCAAGTAAGATTAAGATTTGTCTGTAATTTGTTTGACAGTGCATGTGCATCCATGTGCTAATAAATGCACACAGTTTGAACTACGAAGTCAAATGAGATGTTTTACATATATATCCACAGACAAAGTAATGTTGACTTGGCTGTTGTAATGGCAGGGACAAGAAAAAGGACTTTGCTCCTAACTATTCTGCATATTACCCATTTGGTGTAGATGTATTCTTGTCTCCACGGAAAATAGACCATATAGCTCGGTTTGTGAAACTTCCTGTTATTAGTTCCTCCGGGAAATTTCCCCCCATACTAGTTGTAAACGTTCAGGTACTCCTACTTTGCTAAAATTTAGTTGTACTTTATGGTCTTATTGCTATTAATTGTTGTATTTCCAATAGGGATTCCTTGTAGGTCCATTCTAATCCTTAATTATGCTTTTTCCTTTTCCTTAATATGGTATATTGTCAACAGAACAATTTACAAAATTGTTGCTGCATTTTCTTATACTCTTTTCTTTTGTGGATTTCAGGTTCCACTCTATCCTGCCACACTTTTTCAAGGAGAAACTGATGGCGAAGGAATGAGCATTGTTTTGTACTTTAAACTTTCGGAAAGTTACTCAAAGGAACTTCCACTGCCTTTTCAAGAAAGCATCAGAGTAAGATGGAGCAACCTTCATGTGTCAATATAATGCTTAACAATAATGATAGTCTTCTAAATCCTGCTAAAACGAATGCATCTCTATTTTTTCTTCATTACTAAGACTAGTTGTTTCATTGGCCATAATTATAAAAGATTGCCAAATTATAGATATGTGCCATGATCAAATATTCCCTTTTAGTGCCTCTAGTTTTACAGTCTCCTACTGAATTACCATATGGGTTGCCTTTTTGTCTGTTAATTTGAGGAAAGCTCTATTACTTCTTACTGACCTATCTGTAACATCTATCTATGTCTTCGTACAGAGATTGATGGACGATGAAGTTGAAAAGGTAAAGGGTTTTCCAGTAGATACAATTGCACCCTTCAGAGAAAGGTTGAAAATATTAGGCCGTGTCGTCAACCTCGAAGATCTTCATTTGAGTGCAGCAGAAAGGAAGCTTATACAAGCTTACAATGAGAAACCTGTTCTTTCACGTCCCCAACATGAGTTTTACACGGTTTGTCTCATGACTCACCCCACTGATTATAATGGTTTCTTTCAATAAACCTGTTATAGCTACTCAACCTGATAATGGGCAATCTATTCTTGAATGATCTTATAAAATGAGACAACCAAACTGTTGCATTATTAATTTATTATTAGTAACTGCTGCAACGGTGCTTAGATTTCCATTTATTCACCCCATCTTAAAGCTGAATATGACAATATCTTTGTATTATCTTTATGAGTATCCATATAAGGTATTAGATGTCCGCATTGATGTTACAGCTCTATTTTGTTTCCCAGTGAAGTCTGAACGTGAAGTTCTATACATGCATACGTGTTTTACTTTAAAGATGAAATGGTCCTGCCTGTGTCCACATTCATGTCATTCAGTGATTAGTGATGGCAGTTAGTGCCAGCATGATAAGTCTTGAATGTTATCTGGCAGTTAATTTAGAATGGACAATCAAACCGAGAAAAACAAAAATGAATTTCATGAAATTAGGACTTTGAAAAAGTGAAAGATAAAGTTTGAGTTTTCCTGTGGGCTCCTTCTCCTTGTTGATGTGTGTACTCTTTGGTTGCATCTTTATGGATTGCTTGTGTTACCTTTATATGTTTGGCCCGCAATTCAGTGGTGTCATTTCACTATAAAAGACAAGGGACCTCCACATGCAGTACTTTTAATTTGACATTTCTTTCCGATCACCTAACCACTATGATTTATTTGAATATTTAATGAGAAGTGTTATTTGTAACATAAATTATAGTACAAATTTACAACTCAGAGAGAAAAGAGAAATGTTAGATGTAATAAATGAAATGACAGCAAGATAAAGATAAAAAGTGTTGTACGAATAATGTATCTCTTATTTAATTATTTTTTACAGGGAGAAAATTACTTTGAGATTGATTTGGATATGCATAGATTCAGTTATATCTCCAGGAAAGGGTTTGAAGCTTTCCTGGATAGATTAAAGGTTTGCACTCTAGATGTTGGCCTCACAATTCAGGCAAGTAGTACCTCTTGTGCAAAAAACAATTTTATTTTCTCTGATACTCCTATTGATTTTTGGACAACATTTTGTGTAACAGGGGAACAAACAAGAGGAGCTGCCAGAGCATGTGTTATGTTGTATTAGATTAAACGGCATTGACTACATGAATTACCAACAACTGGGGCTAACTCAGGACCCCCTCTAATATAAAATAACAATTTATGATTAATAATGATAATTTCTAGAAGCGATTCTTTCCGTATATACTTTTATTAGTATTACTATTATTACATAAAATTCAGGTGAGTTTTATTAGAAAATGAATAAAACTCATTTATGTGAATTTTATCTAATAATAAAAGGACGTTAAAAAATTTCTTATTAGGATTTTTTGTGTGCGGTATAAGTTAGAGGATCTAGTCATATGCAATTATAGAGACAACATGCGTGTGATTAAAGGATAGCAACTTTGTGTAAGATGCCAGCTTCAAATTAAGGAGGGGTCACTAACACAACAACAGAAACATGGACCTACCTACGCCTACTTAAATTTCGGACATGAAGGGTCCATATTTGCGCATTTAATCGTTTTTTGAATGAAAATTTATTATAGCAAAGGAAAAAAAATAAACCAACATAAATGTGGACACTTGGGTTCTGATCAGAATGTCCTTTCTTATTTATTTATAGGGGTCATTCCTGATTGTACAGCTACCACAAATGAAAAATGTACTGTGGTATTAGTGGAACGTGTGCATAGTGATTGAAAGCAACTGCTGGTGGAATCTTCCCAATATTTATGGATTTGGGTTCAATAATATGAAGGTGTCACAGTGTATAATTGTCAATTGAAAAATCAAAAGAGTAGTCTTCAATAAATTTATTAACTTGTAAATACATTTGCATTAATTGATCTCACAATTAACAGGTATACTTTCTCCCTTTAAAGTAAGTTTTCACTTTAAATGAGTAAAATTGTACGATAATTGGTATGAGCATTAACAGTAGAAGTGTGGGCAAGTTTGGGTAAACTTGCAAACTTTGTCTAGCCAATTTGACCTTTCGTTTGGGTAACTGTTTGGAACTTTTGGACATTTTTATTTTTGATATAAAAAAGTTTAGGTAAGTTAGGTTATGAAGATCCATCAGGATTATATGGTCCTCACATCGATAAGAATCAAATCTATATGCGTGGAATACGAGTTTGTTCTGTATCATTTGGAATAACTTAATTTTATAAAAAGATAAAAATAATGTGTATCTGTTATTTCAAACTTATTTTTAGACAATTTACACTGATAATCGAAATATGTTATTAATCTAGAAGATAAACATAATTTAGATCAGTTTGCCAGTTTAATTTGAGGAAGACAAATCCTATTCATATTAATTGGGAGGGTAGTGGATAAGGTTTGAAGGAGTGTTATAATAGTTTTTTTTTTTTTTTTAAAAAAAAGCAAGTATTATAATACTTGTTTTTTATAGGAACATTTTAAAAGATAGTAATATTTGAATTTAAGTATTTATCATGTATTCATAACTCACACTTTATTTAACTAAAAAAATTAATAAATAAAAAATATTGATTAAAAATACAACCATTCTATTAAAATACCATCACAAATATTTTATAAAATATTATAATAAACTTCTACAATAATAAATTGAGGAACTCTCAAATTCCATTGAGCAGTGGTGCATATTCGATGTAGTAATCCATGAAGTTCGCCATATTGATTCAATCATAACTCAATAGCTCACATCGTGCAATCATACGAGATGTTGGGGTTTGGGTGTGACAAAAGAGATAAATAAGAATAAAAGTCTACTTCTAAGTTTTCATAAATTTTATCTTTTAATTTATTATTATAATTATAAGTATATGTGTACCCATAAATATATGTATGTATGCCATCAAATTTTGTAGACAATTACCTAATAATTTCTGTAGTTACCATCAAATTTATTACCTATTTTCTCTTTTTGGTTACAAAGCTTATTACCTATTTTCATTCCTATATATTGGATAAGATCTCAAGCTGAAAACTTTTAAAACCTATGAATCTAACTTTGCTAATTATTTATTATAAACAAAAATAGGCTAGACTTATTTATGAAAGGTTTAATTAATTTGAAAATTCTTTTTACCAATTTTCTATTAAGTCCTTGAATTTTTTTTTCAATTGAATTTCTAAATTTTTATTTATTTTTTAATTAAGTCCCTAAACTTTATTTGTTTTTAATTAAGTTCTTGCAATAGAAATTTAATTAAAAATAAATAAATACGAGTTCTAAGATTTAATTATTTTTTTTAAAAGATCTATTTAAAAATTATCAAATAATTCAAAGACTTACAAATTAATTTAATTTTTATTAAATAAGGTTAAATTTCTTTTAAAGCTTGGTAAAACCAAGCTACTCATCAACTTTATTACCTATTTTGATTCCTATATATTAGATCTGAAGTTGAAAACTTTTTTTTCAAAAAAAAGGTTGATTTTTTTTTTTTAAAATTAACGAATCTAACTTTGCTAAATATTATAAATGAAAACAGGTTACACTTATTTATTAAATAAGGACAAATTTCTTTTAAAGCTAGGTTAAACCTATATAGCCATCAACTTTATTACCTATTTTCATTCCCATATATTAGATTAAATAATAAGATCTCAACTTGAAAACCTTTAAAACCTACGAATCTAACTTTGCTAAATATTATAAATGAAAATAGGTTAGACGTATTTATTAAATAAGGTTAAATTTCTTTTAAAGTTTGTTTAGTTTATTTGGGGAGAATTTAAAGCTTGTTATTTAAAACTTCAAACTTATTTAAAAATTTCTTTTAAAAATAGGTTAAATTAGACTTATTTATTAATTAAGTTTGGTCAGAGTTTCGTGTTTTTTTTAAACTTGTTGTCTAGTTTTTATTATTATTAGAGCTAAAGCTTTGTCTAGATAAAAAGTCAGGTAGCCGTGCTATTCAGAAGATCATGTAGGCTTTACAAGTTGACTTATTTAAATAATAATAATAAGAATAATAATAATATTATTATTTTAAAATTTTATCATGATATTTTGAAATTATACGTTTATTGATTTATCTGGCTTAAATTGGATTAAATAATATATATATAATAATAATAATATAAATATTTTATTTTACACTATCATCTAATTATAAATTATCATATATAATAAATTTATTAATTTTTATAATAATTATTGTAAAATTATATATTATATAAAATATAATTAAATATTATTTTAAAATACATCAATTATGTAATTTATTATCATATTCGTAATAAAAATTAAGTGGGTATATTAATAAATATTTGTAAAATTTATTAATATACATTATTTTTTTAGTACGAATGAGTTAATAAGTTATATTTAAAAATTTTCTTAAAATACATAAATTATGTAATTTGTTAATATTTATATTAAAATATAAATAAATAAAAATATGTATCTCAGCAAATTATATATGTATTTATTGGTTTAATTTACTTTTAATTCATATAGTTTTACAAATGAACAATTTGACTTCATCATGAGTTAACCATTTAAAATTAAATAAAAATATTAAGTGATTGAAATTAATAAAATGTATAATTAACTTATTAACGTAATAAATTAATAATATTAAAAAAATTTACTTTAATGCATTTTAAGAAAGAAATAGTTTTTAAAATATATTAAAATAAAATTTATTTTTTATTTTTAATATTATTAATTTTTTATATAAATAAAGTAGTTATAAGTGTTATTAATCATGACTATAATAATAATTTTTTATTTAATTTTGAACAATAGATTAGTGATAGATTAAAAAATTTTAATTTTAAAAATATTTAAAATTAAATGTATAGTTAAATTTTTATAGAAATCAAAATTATAGATTTACGAAACTATATAACAAAAGTAAATTTAAGCTAATTCTATCTAACACGTTATTTTTCTCTATTTCATGAAATTTAAGCTTCTTGTACCGCAGCTTTGGGTAACTTTAATGCTAGAACTCATTTTGAGTTACAAGTTTATTTTTTTGGTATAACTTTTCAGTGTAATTAATTTGCTAGTTTTAATTTCTTTTTTGTGTCTTTGTACCTTTTTTGGTCTAATCAGTAATATGTTAATTTTAACAATTGAGTTCTTGTAAAAAAAAAAAAAATTGCCCTTCCCCATGGAAGACATGTTAGAGAACTCCAATAATAGTTTTTGCAAAATCAAGTTCTTGCTTATAAGAATTCAATAAAAACTTTGCATCAGATATCACCTTAGTGGATGGGCTCCAAATTCAATCTTCGTCTCTCTCTTACTCTCAGATTCGTACATACCTTTTTGGTTAAGCTACCATTAATAAAGATTAAAGGTTAATTCGGCCTAGTTGAAATTCGGAGTTTCGCATCGGATCTTTCATTTGAATTGAATTAATAATTCAATTATATTTCTATTAATGATAGAGCGAAATCATCAAATCCGAAATCGACATTACCTTAAAAAAAATCAGAAATTAAAATAAAATGGTTAGGTTAGAGATAACAATACCATATAAAATACTTTAAAACAACTAAAATATTATATTGCAATTTGAAATGACATATAGCATTTGTTTAATTCACTTTTGGAGAGTCTTACAATACCATATGTGATTTAAGAACATCATTGAGATTTTTTTTAATGGTGTAATTTTTAAGAACTTAAAATAAGTCTTACAATTAAGCAAAGCAACAGCAACTGTTGTGGTATAAAAGTTGTCTCGTTAATTGCTTTTTGTTGGCGAAATTACATAAGAATTTGTTCTTAAATTTAAGAATCCTATAAACAACTCCAATTAAAGATGCTCTTTACTCACAGTTGGCTGCTAATTCAATAATCTCCAATGGTGGAATCTAACACCGTTCCTTGGTAAAGCTAACTTAAGAAAAAGTGTTGGATTGGAGATACTCTAAGACTTAACTGAAGATTGTTTTAGAATTGCTAAGTTGATACTTGACGGGAAAATAAAAAGGAATAAGAATGCCATTTTTTTAATTTTAATGATTCTAGATTGTCATATATTTATTAGAAAATTTGGGATAATGGCTTCTAAGCCTAATGATTTCCAATATGAATGTACTGGGATTCTAAAATTCGTTAAATGTAGCTGCATAAGGAAAACCCGAATCAGACATTTGTCACAAGTTGCTATTTCTAGAGGGATACAAGAAGATTGTTCAGGAAAACCAGAGATTCTCTACTTTCCGTAGTGAAATGAAACAAGTGAATGCCCTACTTTGTGATTTTACACCCCAAAAAAAGAAGCAAATATTTTACAATGATATGTAGCCAAAACAACCTGGTCTTGAGAAACACTACAACTCAATTCGTTCATATATTACAATTCTCAAAGTTTACAGGGACTAAGAGGCTTTCCACACAAACCTTTATTTCCAGAATAAGTACTCCCAGGAAAGTCAATTAGAGGTTTACCCTCTGGAATTTCTCCTTCAAGTACATTATCTGATAAATCTAATTCTTTCAGCTTTCTCAACTTGAGAAATTCACTTGGTATATTACCACGGAAGTGGTTGCTTTGCAGCTTCAGTCTCTCCAACAAGGTCAACTTTGCCAGCACCTCAGGCAAGTTGGAGACTAATTCATTGAAGCTCAAATCCAAACTGTGAATGGAATTCAGTTTCCCAAAGGAACTTGACAATGAACCGTTCAGAAGGTTATGAGACAAATTCAGGTACTTAATGTCTAACTGCTCTCCCACACCAATTGCCTCAACACCACTTGAAAAGTTGTTATCAGAAAGATCAATGTATGTTAGTGACCCCCCAGAAGTACCCTGTTCAGAGTTAAATATTCCAGTTATGGAGCCTGTTAACTTATTTGAGTGAAGATCAAGAACACCAAGATCAGGCAACTTTGTGAGGGAATCAGGTATGTGTGAATCAAGTGAATTCCTCGAGAGGTTTATCAAGTAAAGCTGACTGAGGGATCCTATCCATGATGGTATGGGTCCACTAAGAAGGTTTCCTGATAAGTCCAGTTCCTGTATTGGACTCTGTGTTGTTTGCAATGAGTCTGGAATTTGGCCCTTGATGCCACAGCCAGCGAGGTAAATGCGGGAAAGTGATGACAGACTTGTTAGCCATGGTGGAATGGAGGAGAGGTTCAAAGGGTTGAAAGAAAGATCAAGTGTCTGAAGGTTTTGAAGGGAAGACATCTCTTGAGGCAATGGCCATTCAATCAAATTATTGGAAATGTTCAACATTATGAGCTGAGAAAGTTGGCCTATTGATTTTGGTATTTGGCCAGACAAGGAGTTGCCATTGAGGTAAAGCTCTGTCAAAGAATGCAAATTACCCAAACTAGAAGGCAATGCTCCTTCAAGTTTGTTGTTTGATAATGAAACTCTTTGAAGAGAAACAAGGTCGCCAAAGGAGGGAGGTATATTTCCTCTCAGACGATTATTGTGGAGTCTTAAGAAGCCCAGAAAAGGCATTTCACCAGATCTTGAGGGAAATGAGATGGTTCCCTCAAGATAGTTGGTGTCCATGAACAAAACTGAAATGGCAGTTAAATTGGTTAGTGAAAAAGGTATGCTTCCACTAAGCATATTGCTTGAAAGATCAAGCTTCTCCACAGCCTGCATTTGACCAATGCTATTGGGTATATGACCCATAATAGCATTGTCATGAACATCCAATTCTACCAAATTGGTCAAATTCCCAAATGAGAAGGGTATTGTACCTGAAATTTGGTTTTAGTAAAGCAGCAACCTTTTGAGGTTTTTTAAGCTTCCAAGGCTAGAAGGGATTGACCCAGATATCCTATTTTCCTGCAGTGCTAGTTCCTGGAGGTTTAGCAAATCACCAATGCTTTCTGGTAGTGGGCCAGTTAAATTGTTGCCAAAAAGGTAGAGCTTTTGGAGGTTTGGCATTTGCAAGCCAATTGTTTGTGGAATTGTCCCACTGAGGCCTACTAAGCCACCAAAATCAAGGATTTCAAGAGAGGAGAGGAGTGTTATGGAAGGAGAAAGCTGGCCAACCATTTGGGTTTGAAACATATTCTTTTCAATGAGCCCTGGGAGATTGATCTGTGTCACTCTAGTGGTTGCCTTGTCACAGACAACACCTTCCCATTCACAGCAGCTCCTACCAACCCACTTGGCCAACCTGCCAGATGTATCCATCTGAATGCCATTTTTGAAGCCCATCAAACCTTCCAAGTCATCTGTACTGCATTCTCCTGTTGTTTTCCTTAATGCTCCTCCAAATGCTATCACTGTCAGCAGTGCAACTATCTGTAGCCGCTGATAATTCATGTTGCTTGTTGCTCTACTAAATGGTAGTGTCTCTTATCTAATCTTATGCAATGCTTTCTTACAACTGAAAAGGCTCTTAAGTAGGCTTGGATATTTTGGCAAATAGTCCACACTTCAGGGGATGCAGATATAAACAAGTAGCATTGCTTTCGAGATCTAACTTTTTTTTCTTTCCTTTTGGCCACTTTTCCCATTTTCAAAGCTGGAAAGCACATATGTTGGCTTGGATATTTTGGCAAATAGTCCACACTTCAGGGGATGCAGATACAAACAAGTAGCATTGCTTTCGAGATCTAACTTTTTTTTCTTTCCTTTTGGCCACTTTTCCCATTTTCAAAGCTGGAAAGCACATATGTTGGCTTGGATATTTTGGCAAATAGTCCACACTTCAGGGGATGCAGATACAAACAAGTAGCATTGCTTTCGAGATCTAACTTTTTTTTCTTTCCTTTTGGCCACTTTTCCCATTTTCAAAGCTGGAAAGCACATATGTTGGCTTGGATATTTTGGCAAATAGTCCACACTTCAGGGGATGCAGATACAAACAAGTAGCATTGCTTTCGAGATCTAACTTTGTTTTCTTTCCTTTTGGCCACTTTTCCCAATTAAATTTCAAAGCTGGAAAGCACATTTGTCTGAATCACGATTTCCTTAACAGTACTTAGAGTGATAGATTCCATAGACTGGCCCATTTGATTGTCTGGATAAGCGCCAGAGTTCTCGTACCCGTACACTAATTGGATTAAACTAAACCTTGGCCCTTCTACGTGCTTTTAGGAAATATAGTAGTTCTCTATTACGAAGTTGCAACTATAATGTAGTTGTTGAAAACCCAACTTGTCTGTTCGAAGCATGACAGATGGCCAAGCACATGGTCAGGATTAATCTTATAATGGTGAGAGTTTGGTGGTTGTGCACATTTGTAAGTTTCTCTCTTGGGAGTTTGTCAAATTCCATGTTCTCATAAAACTCTTCCTTTATGACTTACATGTTGAGAAATCAGGAGACACTTGGTTATTGTAATTTTTATGTACTTCAAGGAGTAATCTCTGTCCATAAGTTGAAATTCCAAGTGGCATCTTACTTAAATTTGTGAGCCTTCTTTACTCCACCACTGCACACTTCATTATTTTTATGTATAAGATTATCCCAATTTCGAGTACCAGTTATTTATCATAGACAATGTCACCTAGAAAGCAACAGTTTTACAAAAAGAAATCTACACTGTACATACAGGGGTTTTGTTAGCTTTTCTTTAAAAAGAAAAACTAAAATCAAATTAGGTGCTTCTTTTGAAGACCTCTGTCACATCTCAACAGATTGAGGGGGGGAAATTACTGCAAAGCAACCAAAATCCTTATGCACGGCTATTTCAGTATTCATCGCGGTTTACTCCCAAAGGTCATATGCATCTTTCCAGACAATCCTCTTTTTAAGGTATTATTAAGTGGTAAATATGGACCCATCTTCCAATGAGATTTAAAACTAACATATATGGTTTCTTTAATCACTTTAATAAAATTTAAAAAACAGTTAATTTAATTAGTAATTTTTATATAATTTCTTTTAAAATGAGTACCCCAATCTCTTAAACTCTTTCTACCTGCTTAATTAGTGTATCTTTACTGAACTAATGATTATATTTCATACAAAATAGTAAAGGGCAGTGGAGAAATAATATTGGCTTGTGATTTTCCTCTATCCTTGTGAACGAGCTCAACAAATTGAGTTTCTGCATTTATTGTTTATTGACTAAAAAAATGTTAAGTAATTAAGATATTTTCTTTTTTAAAAAATGAACTTAGTGTAGAGGGAGTCTTATAAAAGGATCAGGCAAACCTCTCAAAAGAATTCTATATAAAAGGATTAAAAGTAGTGTCTAAGAACTGCTGAAGTTTGATACGGTCAAAATACACTCACGTATGCACAAGGAATGTTAGTTTATGATTCCCTTGGTAATGACAAAATAGGTCGAAATTTTTTATTTAGAGAAAAGTAATGCCCGAAATCTCTAAAACTAATCAATTGGCTACGGTTATACTGGAAAGAGTAATATACAAGTAGCCACAACGAATAAAAACCCTGAAGGCCCTGGTAGCAGTTTTTGGATCTAGAATTTCTCGTGATTTATCAACCAAAGTTCACAAGATGGTATGGCCGGACCAACCTTAGATCTTGATCTTCTTAATCCTTTAGCATACCTGCAGTGTACACATGTGTAGCATGGGAATGGACACAGATGAAATGCAATTCATCCACACAAGTCTGACGTGAAACACATTCCTTGAACACTGAAAAGCACCTTAATAACAAGCACCATTTATCATAGTAACGTGATCATGTAGCAGTATAGTTGATAAACATGAAGCATGTTTCACTTCAATGTCTTCTTTCCCTTCTGCTCTCTACAATGTGCCAAGATTTACAAGTGGATGAACTGTAATCCTTTCCATGAGAATGGACTAGTGACATTGATCATGTTTGGATAGATGAAGTGGGGCTAGCAACATTATCCTCTACACTGTCAAAGGCTGCTCTCCCAGTTAACATCTTTATAGCTATTTCGCAAACTTCAACAAACCATTCATCCTCAGGCAAGACACTGCCATTCAAAGGTTCTTAATTAGTATGAAGCAGAATACAACAAAAGATGGTTAATTCCATCATGTATCTACTTATATAATGCTGGTCAAGACATTTTTCCTTCTTTTTATCTAGTTTCTTTCCATTGATATTTAATGAGTATATATCCACATGTGTTTGTATTGATGGAAGGTGATTATGGAACTGAATACAATGTATTAATACTAGATTCCTTTATTTGGACTCCATCCAATATCCCTTCTTTTCTTTCTCTTTCCCTCAAATTTGGGAGATATAGAATGGGACGATTTTCTTTTTCCCATTGCACCGTAAAATATCCAAGCAAGAGAATGATAACTTCATTGGGTTCTACTACACTTTATTCTATTTCATTCTACTTAGCATTAGACATTCAAACATAGTATTAAGCTAAATAGATGTACCTGTTGGGATCTAGACCCGTAGCGGTAACAGCATTAATAGCCCTTTCAATAATGTTTTTAATAGCTTGATGCAGATGACGAGATAAGTAACGGCCTTGGGATGAAAATATCATCACAAATTGCATATCCAAATAAAGCTGCACGAATGATATAACAGTGATTATGATATTATTTTTGGTAACTGATCTTAATTCCTAAGCATTAAATAAATGTCTTCAATATATTCTACATAAACTACCTTCTAAAAACAGGTCTCAAAAGCAGCTTTCTAAATGTTTATAGCAGACATTATTTTTACATGCCTCTAGAATTAACTTGTCAATTAATTTCCGATGTTATAGCAGCTTTTCATATAGCACCAACAAACCTTTAATTTACTATAAGTTGGAGCCACTCATACTCTATAAACTCATGTTCAAGTGACTACCTGTTGAAGGCCGATGGGACCCAAAGGCGTTGATCCTGTCTCAACGTCTTCCCAGAAGGTTTCGTCATCAGAAAGCCACAGGATCACTGTTTCTGCGAGTCTCATCAATAAAACAGTGGCAAATCTTTCCCTTCCTACAAACATGTCTGCTGCAATGCTTGCCACTTCGGTAAGCTTTGCAAAAATTTCCTGAACAATAGTGTAGAAAATGATAAAATCAAAAGCCTTATAATTAAACAAAGATACTACTGCTACGTTTCTATTGATGCTCGAACCTGAGTAATAAAGAGAAAGCATCTTATAACGATTCAAAGGCATAACAATATAGCATCAAAGGAAGCATCCTTTGTGTTACACATATTACCTGAAAAATTGGAGATGGAAACCATTCAGGTTGTTCTACATTACCATCCATTCCCAAATATATTAATGCATTTAGACGTGCTTCTCCTTCTTCTGTGAAGATAAGTTCAAGAGCATGTTGCCGACAAAAGCTGTCCCGCAGGCGATCAACTTCACGTTGGAGCCTTTTCTTCAGTTCACGCTGTTTCTCTGATCCTCTTCTCTGAGATTCATCACCTCTGTTGCTTTGTGAAAGCTTGACAACGGCACGTGGGAGCAGCTCATCTGCCAGCAACATTGCGTTAGCCAGCAATGCTATCTGCTGTGCTTCAGTCTCGGCAATCTTGACAATTTTGTGTCCTTCCAGGCTCTCAGTCACTACTGAACCCGGAATTGCATTTATTAGCAAATTGACATAGAAGTTGAACACTTGTAGAAGGCCTTCAACTGCAAGAACATCCAATTGTAGTATTTCAAGAGGACCTACATCTTCAAATAGCTCCTATTCAGATTAAAGAAAACTTTATTAAGCATCTTGAGCAAAGAGATATAAATGGAAGGAGTGAAGGAAAGAAACTTCATGATGATTTTTTCTAACATTACACTCTGTCAGTTGGCTTTCTCAATTTCAAGTAACATCAATACTTTCAAAATAATACGGGACACTGATTACTGAACAATGGTAGTTTGAGAAAATTTTTCAAATGGAAACCATTGTGAGATCATGTTAAAAGACCTTACAATTACAACAACAACAAAAATAGATATGAGAATCAAAAAGTAAGTAATTACCTGAACCATTGAGTTAAATTTGTGAGCACTGCTTGAAAGCTTTGGTTGTAATGAACCTGAGTTACTGTGAGAACCAGATGGAGGTAGGGCAGAATGCCTGCTGCTGGTTGGTGCATAAGCAAGCAACCAATCATCTGCAGCAGCCAGTGCAGAACTACTTTGTTCAATTCTTTTCAAATTTGTGTTTAGTGCTTGCTCAACAAATGGCCTAAAATATTTTAGTAAGACAGGGGAAAGGGCCAGCCCACTAGCCTCTAGCAGATAACAGTGATTCATGCTCACATGAACACATTCAGATGCAACTCTCAAACCTCCTGCAGCAGCTGTAGAAGCAAGAATGCATTTTTTAAGGAGAACAGCAAATTTCTCTGCCTGTGTAACTGCCCAAGTTACTAGCTCAGACGTATATGCAGGTTCATCTTCAGCAAACACTGACAAAGAATCTGATGCTGCTCGTGAAATGGTTGAAAAGACAAGCTGTGAAAGGGTAGCAGTAAATGCCCCAACTCCTCTAGAATTGCTGGATCGAAGGTTTTTCATGTTACGCTGTAATGTTTCTTGGTGAGAATTTAGTAGTAATGTATGAGCACGAGGACCATCCCCAAGATTTTTCAATGCCAATGCTGTTGATCGAATCTCTGCACTGCGAGTTGATGGCTGGCACATAGTTTCTGCTAGCTGATCAGCCAGTTTTTTTCTGTGTTCAGTAATGGCATCTTGCAATGCCTGGAATAAACTTGAACTTAAAGTTCCCCCTTCACTAATTTCTTTTGCCATTTTTTCTCCTTCCTCCAAAGCAGCCATAGCTTCATCCACTCTTTTCTCTGCTAATAGAACTTCAAGAGTTTCTAAATATTCTATTAGCCATTTTTCTGTCTTGGATATATCTGTTTTTTCATCTAGTATATCATCCATGTCTGAATCTTCATTTCCACTAATCAAGGAACTAAGCTCGCACCCTTCTGCTAAACCATGAACCAAAGCACCCTGGGTGTTTAGAAGATTTCTCATGGAAAGAAGCTCCCCCTCAAGATCTGAAATCTCTTTGGATGTACTGCATAAAAGTATTGCTGAGATAGTCATTAAGACAATAATAATCATGATTACAGATAGTGGATATCCTAATTTTCAGCAACAATCGATTTGTCAGTTTTTGGTACAATCGCAAAACCTTCTTGGCCCCTTGTTCAAAAATTTAAATTCTTAAATGGATCCTTGAATTGATGTTAGTATATTGCTGACTCTGCGGTCTAAAGTTTAATCATTGACATCCACAGTATAAAGAAGTTGTAAAAATCATGAATCATGCATGAGTCGTACATGGTCAATTTTTATAAGGAAGCATGTTAATTGTTAAAAGTTATAAAAACCATTATTGGATTTGGACCCTTACTTAAAAGCTTAAGTTGTAAATCTTATACCAAATAAAACACAGTAGAAAATCTGGAATTGTTAGTGACAAACACAATGAGCAGATATAGGACAATGTTATGTTCAAATATTAGAATTTAGAAATATTACCTTTTGAAAACTAACTAAAGAATGAAAGCGAAATTTTACATTGATAATTTTGTCCAATTCTCTAACAGTATCATATCTTACAATTTTATGCTCAACTAATGCAACAGAATCTGTTTTCTTTTTCCCGTTTTTTAAAAACCAATTAACTTCCACGTCTAATTTTCTACCAACAGAACAAAAAAGCTTGAACGACAGAATTGAAAGTCAGCTCAGCCTCTTACTTCCTCTTGTCTACTTAGTCCTCTCACTGTACTTGAAATCAGTGAAAAATATTTTCATAATGTGTCTCTTCCTCATTAAAGAAGCCTGAAAGCTTCTTGGAGTTTATTCCGGTAGCTGCCTGCTGGTGTTAGGGACCAAAAATTGGGAATAGAAAATAGAAGGCAGATATTATTGAATAGATGAAAGGAACAAGTAATAGGAGACAAATCTCTCCTCCAAGGTTTCCTCTTCTATATCCCTCTAATGCAACTACTTTTGATCCCTTTTATTCTATATCCTAACAGTATCAGACAATGTTTTTCATGTACTACACCAGGAGTAAAAGTGTTGAGAACACCTAAGAAATATATCCCTGTACCAAAACTTAAATGGGGACAGAACTTTGGAACAGACACCTATTTCTAAATGTCATACAGCCACTTGACATGTTGACAATGATGCAATCTGTAGTCGAAGTAATTTCTGACAGGGTAGACACTGGATCAATTATCATCATAATGAAAAATTCATAACATGGTAATGGTTAAATCCCTTCAGAAATGCAGATATGATGCATAAGAATTTGAAATCGTAGTAGCAAAAATTCCTCAGCTGAGATAAGTAGTTAGCAATTTTGGAGTGTGTACTCACCGTATGAAGGCTGAGTAATTAGCAAGAACACTTTTGCGCATTTCTTCTGCTGAAGCCTTCTTCAGGTCAACAAGATAAGCGCACAAGTGTCTTATCTCCTGCAAACAGTGCTAACATTGATTAAATAGGAAGGCAGCAAAATTTCCTCAATCAAAAGGACAAAAAATAGTACAATTTTATTTTTCCTTAATCCCTTGACCTCATTTACCAGATTCGTTTTGGCATTTGGTATACATTGCATAAGAACATGGCATAAAAATTATAATTATAATTACATTTTTAAAAGCATAAAAAACTTGTTTAATTCTAGGGAGTTTGAGATTACTGAACCAGCATCTTTATTACCTTTTACTAGAAATAGGATGCATGTTTTACCTTTTACTAGGAATAGGATGAAAATCTAACACTTTTACTTCACAAATTTGTAAACTGCAGGAACCTAAACTAGCTAGAACTTACAAGTTGCAACAAATGGCTTTCTCAATTAAAGAAAAAACATATTGTCTCTCATATTGTTTCTAACATCTAACATAGTAGACAAATGAAACCTTCAACCCTTTTTTGGCATAAAAACAGTACTTCTAAACACGACACTTTTCAAAATACTAAGAACTCAGCATTTTAATTTTTCGTATTGACGACTAATATACATAGGCACACTTCTTACATGCACATCAGGGACTCGTCAGTATCATGTGTGTCCTACACTCACCAACACATCATTTTGAGAGTTGCTATGCTCCCCAAGAGTGATGATATATATATAGTCACTCGTATATATATCATATACTCCATCAATACCTGTTAATTTTTCTCTATTTTTTTTTCTTATTACACTAAATCACCTATCATACACATACTCTTCTTTCTTTACTCTCTTTCTCTGGATGTCATCTAGTGTTAAGTGTCCATAGATTATTTTTCTAAAAATCTAAGTGATTTGATGCAGTGAGTTCATAGTTGAATGAGTTTAAGCATGCCACACGAGAAAGAAGAGGACAGACTTTCTCCATAAACCAAAATCCTTAAATTTTCAACGGTACCATATAATTTCTCATCATTTTGGTTTCATTGCATACATGATCAGTCATCAACAAAAACACCCATTTATCCAATATTACAATGGAAGTCATTCAAACTTGAAATTCACGCATGAGAGAGAGAGAGAGAGAGAGAGAGAGAGAGAGACCTTCTCGTTCATGCTTCGGGATTTGGAGGTGACATAGTTATTGGGATCAAAGGATGAACTCTTGAAAACCTTGAGCCTCTCGCTGAGTGTGAGATTTCCCTCAAGTTCTGCAGAGTCTCCAATGCTGGATGACAGAGATCCTCTTGGAGTCATGAATGGTGACCGATCCATTTTACGTTGTTGTTGTTGTTGGTGTCGTGTTTGTCTACGTTGTATGCATGCAATAGCGAAAACACCACGTCGCCGCAGAAGGTTCAATCGAATTGGCTATGGAGGATTAATGATCGACAAAATGAAAGTGCAGAAAATCTAATGGAAGTCATAATGAGATTGATATATGTGATTTGACGAAGTGGGGAATGTTGTGTGTATGTAAAAGAGAAGAGAGGCGCGACAAACATGTATTCCTAAGACTCGTAATACTTCTTTTCTTTTGTTTTTTTTATTTTTTAATGATGCTGTCTATTTAATTATCTACGACGTATTTAAATATTATTTTAAATATTTAATATAAATATGTATAGGACTGCTACCAAAATATGTTATTTATCTTATGATGTCAAAATATGTTATTTATCTTAAGTAAATGATAAATACATACATATATATATATATATATATAAATGTTATTTGTATTTAAAAATTTGAAAAAAATAAAAAATAAATCATAATAATTTTAATCAAATTATACAATATTATTAATAATTATATATTATTAT
>JAMLFT010002633.1:0-24695 GCA_026544285.1 Pachyrhizus erosus | reverse complement strand
ATTTAATACTATTTAAAGAGAAGTATGCTTATTTATATATTTATATAAATATTACATTAATAACATTAAATATTATGTCCGAGTGTATCTTATTTATATTTAAATTTATTCATAAATTATTAAGTGTGTAAATAAACTGTTATGTGATTATTATAATTTAATTAATAATTTTGAGTTCTAGTCATTAAATGCAACCTTTTTAAATACTAATGGAGGTAGAATGGGATATTCTCAAATTTACTTTTCAAAAATAATTTTTGATGTAATTAAAATGAACATAACCAGAGACTTTATCATAACGTAGATGTATCTCCTGGATTACTTGCTCAGTAATTAACATGTAGGATATACGTGTTTATTTGAACTTAGTTTTAAAAATTTTTACTTATACTTTTTAATGAGTTAATTTGAATTTTAAGTTGAAATAAGTGTGAATAAATAATGTGCACATTAGAAATGTACCTTAAATTGTTTGTCTTTGTTATAAATGTAGGCTTAATAATTAAAAGTAATTTTATTTTTGCTAACCATTTATCCAAAGATAGCTGATTAATGATAAAATGAAAGAACAATACTAAAAGTAAAATATTTATTGTAAGAAAAATAAAAAATCCATTTAATATATTTAACTAAAAAGATTTAATAAAATAAATAATATATACATAAAAAGAAATTGAATTACGAGCATGTAAAATTTAAAAATCCTTTTGCAAAACAAATCTATAATAGAAGCTTAAAAGTGTCCAATAAAAACATGAAATTAAAAGGGAAAAAAGATTAGAAAAATACACAATTTTTTTTATATTGATTCACTCTTCAATTAAAAACAACTTTCAGTCTTTTTATCAAAAGAACTAACAAATAGATTTATAATAAATATTCTTCGTAATCTTTCTAAACCTTTACAATCATCGAATTTGAAACTAATATAACTTAACACAAGTATATTTTTTCATTTAGTCTTTATAGACTTTCACAAAATCACAAGATTCTTTTACAAAGAGATAACTCACAAAGATGAGGATGAAACTTAGGCTTAATTATAGAACTTTATAATCACAAGGAAAGTTAAGAACAAAGGTATAGTTCAAAGGAATAATAGATAACTCGCATAGTATGCTTGCTTAGGTCTATACATCTTTTGTTTATGATGAAGTCCTTCCTTTATATACATAAGAAAGAAAATAGTCGAAATAAAGATTCTTTTCATTTATATGATTATAAATGAGGACATTCGTTATTTAAAATAGAGACGGGATGTTTGAATTAAAAAAAAAAGACATGATAATAATCTATTACATTTTGAATTAAGTAATGAATAAATTGAGACAAGTTTATCCTTATTAATGTATAACTTAAAATTTTCATTGTACCATTTATTTCAACCTAAACCCAACTTAATTAGTATTCAAAATAAGTGGAATAAGACTTGCTCAAATTGACTTTTTAACATAATATATATAATTAAATCACAAAATAAAAAAATATAAAATTTAAATTAAGATATATTTTATAATGTATATTTTAAAATAAACAAACTCATAACAAATACAATATCATGTTATACAAAATATTATTTATTAATAAAAAATAGTTACTAATACATAATTGTCCAAAAAATTTATATTTTTTTTAAAAAATTAACATTGAATTAATTCAAAACAATCTATAACACAAATTAAATTTATCTTAAAAAATATTAATAAATTTATTTTTAAAACTCAAATCTATCCGAATCAATACGAAACTTGGCAGGTTAATGAATTGATTTGAGTGATGCTAAACCCAGTTACATTGTTAATAAAGCTATGATGTACTTCTCATTGCTGAAAGTTTCTGCTTTCTGTTTTTCTTTTTAATTTTTACGATGTAACATAATTTTGCCTTGATAAGTTTATCAGCAGCAATGAGGTGTATTAACGTCAAATCATTTATGCTTTGTAATAAATGAAGGCACTACTGAGAAGACTTGGCAGATAGGTAGGATGTTAAAACACTTGGCAGAAAGCTTTTGATGCCCACAAAGACTACTCTGATGGGTTGAGATCTCCTTGGTTGAATAAAGGGGTCGTTGGGTTTTCTTCTGCAACCACCCCATTGCGAATGAACTAAGGCACAAGAAATTGAGAAACATTTCCGGTGATTTGCAGTTAAAGATAGATAAAAAGAGAACGCTAGAAGGTTGAAATAGGGCCGAATAGAAAGCGCAGTGGCGAACAAATTGCCAAAAGGGAACAGGGACTGCCTCTGCAAAAAGCATATTTTGCTGTAATGCCCCCTGGAAGAAGAAAGATTTGGACAATGGGCTACTGGCATCAGTGGCACGTGGTGCATTAGAATGGACAGTGAATTAAAACGTAAGATAGAAAATGAAATTAATCAGAAGACTAAACTGAAACTCTAAATAAATAATCCAGAAGCTTTTCTTGTCCAAGCTACAACTACTTTCAGTGTAAAAAAGGAACGGTCGAGCCACTGAAATAATTTCTACCAAAAATACATCTATCGAAGTGGTTTCTTATCACTCAAAATCCTCCCTCATTGTCATACTTGAACGTTGAATTAATCGCACCAAAGCCTGAACTAACTCTGACACAGGTGGCCGAAATTCAGGCTCAGACTGATACAAAGAAAAGAAGAATGTTAAAATGGTCAGTCAGTCTCAGTGTAATTATATTCAAGTCATGTATGTATATGTATAGTATAGTATGACACTCATAACTGACCTGAACACAGAGGGCAATGATATCAGCAAATCGGAAGAGTGACTTTGGAGGGTAAAGCCCCCGCAAGGCAGGGTCCACCATTTTTTCCACCGCATTAATGTCATGAAGCTGTGGGGTGGCCCAACGAACCAGACATTGTTCTGCTTTTGGCTTTGAACTGAAGACAAGCAACAAGATAGATATATAAAAACAACTTTATTTTAATTGCATTCATCATAGACAGAAGGAAATTAAATAACAAACACACATAAATGAATGTAAGCACGTACCTGTCTAAAGGCATTCGACCTGTCAAAAGTTCCAGCATGACTACCCCAAAACTGTATACATCACTCCTCTGGGTATAGGCTGAAGGTTTTGTGCATTCTGGTGCATTATATCCAGACCCAAGATTTTGGCTAGTACGCTAGGAAGTAGGAACAAATAAGACTCGTAAATTATGCTAGTATTTTCAGAAAGAAACTAAAAAAACAATCATGTGGGCAGTTAATAACGAGAATCAGAAATCAAGATGTACAAAATGAATTCAAATATTTAAAAATTAAGGATTGAGTCTTGAGGCCACCTTCTTCAAGACCTTTGACCTAATTTTCACACACCAGGAGCATTTTCAAGATCACAATATAAGAGCCCTAACAAAGAAGCCCTAGGATACACCCAAGTGGAAAAGAGAAAATCAATTCAATACTTTGGTCAATTTTGTGAACTTCCTCCATCCCTTATTTGTAAGACATTGACTAATTTATGTTTATTAAGAAAATTGGTTAAATTTAGGTATTAACATTAAATTTGTCTGTAACTATAATATTTTTTCAAATTTGTCCTTAACATTATTGGGAGTCTATTTATCTTCTCCAATCTCCATATAAAAGAAAAAGAGATAACTTAGTAGCATTTAATTATGGATTAAAATAAATAAGAGCATTTTAGTAAAAAAATAATTAATACATAAGACAATTAAAATTAAAATGAAGTATTGTAAAAAAGGACAAAAATTTTCAAAACTACATCTTATAAGGAGCAGGAGGAATATAATTTTTCACACCCTCTTAAATGGATTAAATTAGTTAATTAGGTATTAAGATACAAAAGATCACAAATACAAAAGTGAGGCTCTACTTAATAGTATCTTTTTCTTATTTTCCCTCTTTGAATGATTTTCATTTACAAGTTAGCCGATTGCATTTTACTGTACTCCCTTCGGTCTCTTTTATAAGCCAAAAAAAAATAAAAAATCAGATAACTACATTAAGTTTTAATGATCTCATACTATTCTTCCTAAAATTACCCTTATTATTTATGAAACATAAAAATGTAAAAATAAGAGAGAAGATGTAGTGACAAGATAAAACAATTAAATGTATTGTAACTCCTTCATATTCTATTAAAGAAACCTTTCAATGATGAGAGACACCTAAAAAATTGTTTTAAATGGGAACTTCATACCAATAATAAAAAGGATTGTTGAAAATAAATTTTAAACTAAACAAAGGACATTTTAGTAATAACATAATTAGTTAGACTAAAAATAGTCAACATTTGCTTATAAAGGAGACAAAAAAAATAGTTTTTTTTTGCTTATAAAAGAAATTGGAGGAAATACATTAGTGGAGTGTTGCTATTATTTCCTTAGTTTTAGTTTTGATGCCACTTTTCATCCTAGCCCATCTGAGGAGCAATGTAAGCAGGACAGTGTAGGAAGTTATGACTTCAAATTGCTATCCTTTTACAGTATGTCAACAATAAAAATGAAATTTAGTTAATACAATACTAATATAGAAAAATAACTTCACCAAATATTCTGCAACCTTTTGTTAGTATCAATTGCCTATTGTCTAGTAGTATATCTGTCTCGAATATTTGACCTAAGCAACACCTAGTGTGCTTTCGGCAGAAATCTTAACGATTTAAAGCCTACTGAAGTCTTAGAAGTCAGAATTGGGAACAGTGGTTATATTTTTGCAAAAGGAAATAGAACCATTGTAATTTCAATAAGTTCAGATACAAAAATAATCTTAGATGTTCATGTATAAAAATTTGCTGAGTGTGGGTCACTTGACAGAAAAAGGATTTAAAGTATCCTTTGAAAATCAACATTGCGTTGTATATGACACCATTGGTCGGGAGATTCTAAGGGTTAAAATGAGAGGTAAAAGCTTCTCATTTGATCCAACTGAGGAGGATTAGGTAGTTTATTTCACTTAAGTCAGTTCCACAAAACTTTGGCACAAGAGACTTGGTCATTGTCATATTTAAAGAATGTTGAGCATGAAGAAGAAAGACATGACAAAAGGTCTACATGTACTTTTTGATCCTTTGCTAAATTGTATTGCTTGCCAGTTTGGTCAACAAAACAGAATGCCATTTCCCAAATTGGCATGGAGAGCCTCTAAAAAATTGCAATTACTTCATACGGATGTGGTAGGACCTTTATAAACACCATCAATACAATTATATTCTATTCTTTTTATATATGATTTTTCAAGAATGTGTTGGATTTTTTTCTTGAAATTTAAGCATGAAGTATCTAGGGTATTTATAAAGTTCAAAAGTATGGTAGAAACTCAAAGTGGCAGCAAGATTCAATTTCTAAGATCCAATAATGGGAAGAAGTATACATCTTCGTAATTTAATTTATTTTGTAAAGAAGCAGCCATTGAACATCAGCTCACAATTCCATACACTCCAAAGCAAAATGTAGTTAGTGAATGGAGAAATAGATTGGTAATGGAGATGGCTCGATGTATGCTGTGTGAGAAAGATTTGCCTCGACAATTTGTGGCACAAGTTGCCAACACAACAGCCTTTCTTCAAAATCGACTTCCAACTAAGGCCTTAAAAGATATAACTTCTTTTGAGGCTTAGTATGAGTATAAGCCTTCTCTAACCTTTCTTAAAGTGTTTGGTTGGGTTTGTTTTGCATATGTTCCAAAGGTTAAGTGCAACAAACTTGACAAGAAGGTAGTTCCGAATATTTTTGTAGGCTATAGTTTAGTTTCAAAAGCTTATATAGTGTATCATCCTTAAACCGGAAAGATGATTGTCACTAGAGATGTGCATTTCAATGAAGACTAGCAACGGGACTGGAAAAATACACGAAGTACAATTGGATCTTTCAAAAATATTTAAGATAATCAACCTGGGAAGCAAACAACAGAGCTATGGCATAATGAATTAGAAGATGAGCCTTTAATAGAACTTTGAGAGAGAATGACATTTGTGATTTTCATTAATCTGAAAGGTGTTTTTCCCAATTTATTACAGATACAGAAGTCTCTATTTATAGAGATACTAACATATATATTAAGCTAACCAAAGGAGATAACTAGAGTATAACTAGAGTAGTTACAAGCTGACTGTAGGTTAGTAACAGTTATAACAAAAAAGAAAAGATACAGTTTATTTTTGGAGTAAGACTACTCTAATACTGCCCTGCAAGCTCATGGGGGGTAAGGCCGAGGCAACGATGAGGAATGACACTGTGAGCTTGAATCTCATCAAGGCAAAGATCATGGGAGAAAGAGCTTTAGTGAGAATGTAAGCATACTGAGTAGAAGCAGGAACGTGAACCACTCTGAGCAATTTGCTTAGCACCTTTTCTCTGACAAAGAACAGATCCAACTCTTTGTTTGGTGCAAGTGTGAAGTACAAAGTTATGAGCAAGAGAAACAGTGCTCATATTGTCACACAATGAATGATAGAAACCATGTGCTTAACTCCAAGTTCAGAAATCAAAAGATTGAAGCTAAGAGACTTTAGAAGTTACCAATGAAAGGCTGTGATACTCAACCTCTATGCTAGAACGAGCAATGACAGTTTGTTTCTTGGACCACCACAAGATAAGATTGGGCCCAAAGAACACACAGGCACTAGAAATTGACCATCTGTCATCTAGGTCAGACGCCCAGTCAGCATCACAAAAGACAGTGATAGGAATTGGAGTAAAGGTGGAACCAGGTTTTAAATGCAAATCTCAAGTTGAAGTGCCTTTGAGATATTGAAGAATTTGTTTCATTTCTGTCCAGTGAGCCTCAAGAGGATGAGCCATAAATTGGCACATTTTATTGATAGAGAAGCTAATTTCTGGTCCAGTGATAGTAGCACATTGAAAGGCGCCAACCACTGACTTGTACATAGAATGGTCAACAAGAGGATCAGAGTCTGTTTTGGTCAGTTTACAACCAGTAACCATAGGAGAGGATATAGGTTTTGCTTCCAACATATTAATCTTGGCTAACAAATCCCAAATGTATTTGCCCTGAGTTAGAAGCAGGGAGCCATCAGGTTGAGACTTAACTTCTATGTCGAGGAAGTAATCCAAACAACCAAGCTCTTTGAGAGAGAAAACAACATTGAGGTTTGAAAAAAACTGCTGTAAAAGTGAGGAATTGTTCCCTGTGATGATAATGTCATCAACATAGATAAGCATGTAGATAGTAGAGGATCCCTTGGAGTACACAAAGAGGGAGGAGTCACACTTGCTAGACTTAAATTCAAACTGGAGTAAAGCAGATTTCAATCTATAAAACCAGGCTCGAAGAGTCTGTTTCAACCCATAGATGGTCTTGTGCAATTTGCAAACCAAGGTCCTGTCTGTAGACTCAAAACTAGGAGGTTGTTGCATATAAACTTCCTCTTCTAGAATTCCATTTAGGAAAACATTATTTACATCCTACTGTTGAAGAGGCTAGCCATTGGTGATTGCCAAGGTAAGAAAAAGTCTGACAGTAATTGGTTTAATAACTGGTGAAAAGGTCTTAGTGTAATTAAAACCGTACTGTTGGTGGAAACCCTTTGCCACTAACCGAGCTTTGTATTTGTTGACTGAACCATCAGGATTTTCTTCGACTTGAAAAACCTACTTGCAGCCAATAAGAATCCTATTAGGAGGAAGTGAAACAAGAGACCAAGTAGAGTTTCTGATTAAGGCTTCATACTCTGTTTTCATGGCTACAAGCCATGTAGGGTCAGTCGAGGCTTGCTTAGTTGATCTTGGTTCCACACGAGTGAGAAGAGTGGGATGAATGCGGGGTTTAACAATTCCAGGTTTTGACCTTGTTTGCTTAGGATGAACATTGAGAGGCTTAGATGGAACAAATACAGATTGATTATCAGCTAAGGATGAAGTAGAAAATGGTACTTGTAAATTACATGGAGGTGAAGAGGTAGAGGGCTGTGAAGACGATTCAGTTGAACAAGGACCCTGAGAAGAAATAAAAGGGTTATTATTAGAGACTAAGGGAATGGAAGAAGAAGGTAATGAGGACTAAGAGGTAGACTGAGATGAGGAAGAGGTTGGAAAGAAGTCATTGTAAGGGAACCTATACTTATTAAAAATGACATCCTTGGAGATGTGAATTCTGTCATCAGGGGAAAGACATTTATACCCTTTGTGAGAAATAGAATGCTCAAGGAAAACACTCTTAAGATATGAATTAAAGCCTATATTTATTGTAAGGTCTGAGAAGGGGAAACATTACCCAGAGTTATTTGTCCTTATACACATTACCAAAATGGATAAGGACAAAATATCCAACAGAGGTAGAATTTATATTGAAACTATTAACATCAGAAGGGAGCACTTTGTTGGATATTTTGCACATTAGAAGTGACACGATGAGAAGTTCCAGAGTTAGGATACCAGTTGCTAGATGAATTAGTATTCGTGCCAATGATCATAACCTGTGGATTAGGATGCATACTAGGTTGTGGCATGGGGCACTAAGCTTGTGTCTTAGGTGGATGAGGATACCCAGGAGCAAACTTGCTCCAATATGATTGAGGCCACTGCAACATATATGGTAGAACAAGACCAGGACCAATAGATGATGGAGGGATGCTGTTAAATTTATGACTTTGATTACATTAGAAGTAGTCAATGTTTGTTAAGCTTAAGAATAGGTCAAACACTATGTTAGTGGGTTGTTAATATCTAGTGTGTTAGTGGGTTATTAATATCTAGTGGCTTAATTAGTGGGATAGTGACTTAGTGGATATACTAAGCAGTTAGAATCTATGTCTATAAATATGTGCTTTGAATTCAATAAACATGTACTCCACATCAGTTGTTCATCTCCTAAACAATATTTTCTACAAATTGGTATCTGAGCTATATATGTTCTTGAGGGACCTGAGAGGTTAGTAAGGAAATACCTAAACACCAACCCAATATGACCTCTGAGAATTCTAGTAGCACTCCTATACTGAAATTCACAGACTCAAGTTATCAACTATGGACAGTGAAGATGAAAATACACCTTCAAGCAGAAGATCTTTGGGAAGTCGTTGAAGAAGGATTTGTGCCAGAGTTGCTAGAAAATCCAACTATAGCGCAAATGAAGACTCACAAGGAAAACAAGATAAAGATGTACAAGGCAATGTCAGCTTTGATTTAAGTTGTTCTCTAGTCTATATTCACCAAATTTATGAATATGAAGTCGGCCAAAGAGATATGTGATTATCTGCAGAAGGAGTATCATGGAGATGACAAAACCAAGCGCATTCAAATTCTGAACTTGCGCAGAGAACTTGAAGTGCAGCAAATGAATGAAGCAGAAACTGTTAGGGAATATGCTGACAAACTTGAAGAGATTGTAAATAAGGTTAAGATGCTTGGTAAAGATGTGTCTGATAAGAGAATTGTGGAGAAAATTCTAGTTACCTTACCAGAAAGATATGAAGCAAAAATTTCTTCTCTTAAAGAAAATTAAGATCTAGCCAACATGTCAGTTACTGAGTTGGTGAGTTCCTTACAAGCTAAAGAGCAACGAAGGATCATTAGGCAAGCGAAAGTAGTTGAAGGTGCATTGCTTGCTGCTGAACAATCCATGAAAGAAGGCAAGGATCGAAAGAAGAAAACTTTTCAGAAGAATCACAACAAAAATTCTACTGAAGGTTTTAGCAAGGAAGGTCCATTTCCTAAATGTCAATACTGCAAGAGAAGTCATCCAGAAGAAGGTGTTGGTGGAGACTTGATGGAAAGTGCAACAAGTGCAATTAGATGGGACACATCTTGAAAGTATGCAAGCAACAACAAACCAATGAAGATAATGTTGTTGATCAGGAGGAGGAGGAACAATTGTTTGTCGCAACATGTTATTCCAACACTAATTCAAGAGAAAATTGGTTGATTGACAGTGGTTATACTAATCACATGACTTTTGATGCAAGTTTATTCAAGGATCTAGATGATAGTTTTCGTACTAAGGTGAAGGTTGGGAATGGTCAGTACATAGCAGTAAAAGGAAAAGACATAGTGTTTATCAAAACTGTTTTAGATACAAAACTAATTATTGATGTACTTTATGTACTAAAGATAGATCAAAACTTGCTTAGTGTTGGACAACTACTTGAGAAGGATTATTTTGTATCATTCAAAGATAAGAGGTGTGTAGTTAGTGATGCAAATGGTTAGGAAGTTTTAGTGTTGAGATGAAAGGCAAAAGTTTCTCCTTAAATTTGCAAAGTAAAGAGCAGGTTGTTTTTCAAGCAAAGATGAGTGATGTTGAATTATGACATAAAAGGTTAAGCCATTTTCATAAGAAAGGTATTGAGCTTCTGCAACAAAACAATCTTGCTCGTGGACTGCCATGTTTCGACTGTCATGATATATGTTGCAAAGGATGTCAGTTTGGCAAGCAAGTGAGGAAGCCATTTTTTGCTTCAACACGGAGAGCTTCCAGCAAGTTGCAATTAATTCATACAGATGTTGCAAGACCTCACAAAGTACTTTCCTTGAATGGTAGCATGTACTATGTTTTATTTATTGATGACTTCACTAGAATGTGTTGGATTTTCTTCTTGAAAAGTAAGTATGAGGTAATTGATGAATTCTGGAAGTTTAAAGCCGTGGTTGAAGCACAAAGTGATTGTAAAATTCAGACAATCAGATCTGACAATGGAACTGAATATTTGTCACATCAGTTTCAAGCATTTTGTGAAGATGTAGGTGTAGAACATCAATTGACAACACCTTATACTCCACAACAAAATGGAATGAGTGAGAGGAAGAACAGAACAATCATGGAAACGACCAGGTGTTTAATGCATGATAAAGATATGCCTAAGAAATTTTGGACAGAGGCTGCAAATACTGTTGTGATCTTGCTAAATAGGCTTCCAACAAGAGCACTTGAAAAAAAAAAAAAACACCATATGAGGCATGATATGGCTTTAAACCCTCTCTACAAAACTTCAAAATTTTTGGCTCTTTATGCTATATTCTGGTTCCTAGAGTTAAACGTAACAAGCTAGACAAAAAATCTCAACCTAGTGTGTTTATTGGCTATAGTCAAGTCTCAAAAACTTACAGAATCTTTGAGCTAGAATTTGGAAAAGTTGTTATAAGCAGGGATGTGACTTTCTTTGAGGATGGACACTGGGATTTGAACAAAAATTGTCAAAGTCAAGAACTGGATGTTGAAGAAATTTTGAAAGATAATATTGATGATCATCTTGTTAGAGGAACAATATTGCTAGCTGATATTTATGAAAGGTGCAACATTGTTGTTCTAGAGCTTGAAAATTTTGCTGAAGCCTACAAAGACCAGAAATGGATTGAGGCAATGAAGGAGGAGCTCAAAATGATTGAAAAAAATCACACATGGATATTAGTTGATAGGCCATTAAACAGGAATGTTATAAGAGTGAAACAAGTATTCAAAACCAAGTTGAATGCAGATGGCTCAATCAACAAGCACAAAGCCCATTAGGTGGTGAAGGGTTATACACAAATTTATGGAGTTGATTTTACAGAAACCTTTGCTCCAGTTGCAAGATTGGATACCATTAGATTGCTATTGGCATTGGAAACTCAAAATGATTGGAGAGTTTTCCAACTAGATGTCAAATCAACTTTCTTGAATGGTGTTCTACAGGAGGAGATTTATGTTGAGCAACTTGAAGGTTTTGTTCAACAAGGAGCAAAGAGCAAAGTTTTCTTTCTAAAAAAGGCTTTGTACGGGCTTAAGCAAGCACCAAGGGCCTAGTATAGCAGGTTAAATGATTATCTTTTGAAGATAGGCTTTACCAAAAGTCTAAGTGAGCCTATACTGTATGTGAGAAAGGTTAGTTCTGAGTTAATCATTGTTTCCATTTATGTTGATGATATTCTGGTCTTGGGAAGCAATGTTAAATTTGTTGATAATTTCAAAACTGAAATGCGCCAAGAGTTTGAAATGACTGATCTAGGACCAATGTCCTATTTTTTTGGGAATGGAAGTGCACCAACAAGAAAATGGCATTTTCATATGCCAAACAAATTCTCAAGAAGTTTCAAATGGAAGATTGCAAGGCTATTTCAACACCAATGAATAAAAAAGAAAGGCTTAGTAAAGAAGATGGCTATTGAGAGAACTAATGAAGGCACCTATAGGAGCTTGATTGGATGCCTAATGTATCTAACAACAACACGACCAAATATCTTGCATATTATAAGTTTACTTTCTAGATTCTGACATTGTGCAAGTGAAACTCATTTTCAATTAGTTGAAAAAGTGGTTAGGTACATCAAAGGCATTGTTGAATTTGGAGTGAAGTTTGAGAAGGGTGCTGGTTTCAAGTTCTATGGTTTTCGGATAATGACTGGGTAGGATCAGTGGATGACATGAAGAGTACAACAAGATATTGTTTTACTCTTAGATCTGGAATGTTTACATGGAGTTCTAAGAAACAAGAAGTGGTGGCACAAAGCACAGCAGCAACAAAGCATGCAATTTGGTTAAGGAAGCTATTGGAGGATTTATACTTTCTGAAAAAACAAAACACACAAATCTTTGTTGACAATCAAGCTGATATTTCTATCTCCAACAATCCAGTCTTTCATGGAAAAACTAAGCACTTCAAGATTAAGTTCTACTTTCTCAGAGAAACACAAAAAGAAGGTGAAGTTTTGCTTGAATATTGCAAGACTGAAGAACATACAACAAATATTCTTACAAAAGCTTTGCCTAAAGGCAGATTTAAGTTTCTGCAAGAGACGCTGTGAATTTGCAGCATCAAAGTCAAGAAGGAGTGTTAAATTTATGACTTTGATCACGTTAGAAGTAGTCAATGTTTGTTAAGCTTAAGAATATGTCAAACACTATGTTAGTGGGTTGTTAATATCTAGTGGTTTAATTAGTGGGATAGTGGCTTAGTGGATATACTAAGCAGTTAAAATCTATGTCTATAAATATGTACTTTGAATTCAATAAAGATGTACTTCACATTAGTTGTTCATCTCCTAAACAATATTTTCTATAGATGCCATAATTAGCATGAAAATAGCTTTATGGTGGAGGCATAACTAGAGTAGGTGGATAGAGAGAAGGACAGGAAGCTCCATAGTACTGAGGAGTCATGTGCTATCAAGTAGAGGCATTATGACCGAACTTAAAATAGATATGACGCTAAATAGAACTCTAACCACCTTTGACTTTGGCATTATGGCCACCACAACCATCATAACAGCCTCCACGACCACAATTGCAATTAGGATTAGACTGTTGGTGATTGTGATACTGATTCTGATTTGACGATTGAGGTTGAAAATTCTTTTGTTGCACTAGATTGGCCTGAGCTGGAGTGCCAGTGGAACGAGATGATGTAGTAGAAGTCAATGCTACATTGATTGATTGAGGCCACAACTTTCTACAAAAAAATTTTGATTCATCATGTGCAAGAACAGTTTCAACTTCATCAATGTAAGGAAGTTCAAATTCGCTATTGATGAGAGCTACAAAAGATTCAGAGCTTTTAGGTAAGCCTTCTAGGATGATATCAATTAGATGGATCCTATGTAATTAATATTGATTCTTTCTGTTTATTCTAAATAAAACCCAAGTGTGGTCATCCTAACATCCAAGACACACATTACACATTACAAGAAACCCTTTCAACGCTGATAATAACCACCACAGGGGTAGAGAATAGGGAAAGAGCACTTGGGGGAGAGGAGGGAGTAACAAGCCTTCATACACAAAATACTCAAATTTACATCATTTCTTGGAATCTTTTTAAAATATAGATGACAAAAATATAGATTCTAGAGAGTCTATATCTACTTTTTAGTTGTCAAAGAAGCTACAAGAATTTGAGGAAATAAGGATGATGAAACAAACTATAAGGGACAACAAGTAACAAAGGCCAATATTAACTGGACTCAACCAAAAACAAAATACATAGGCCGCATTTCTAAGAATGTTAAAACATCATATCAAAATTCCATACAGGCAGTAAAGAAAAGGAAATAAGTATACAGTCATACAGAGACTAAACCAAAAAAAAACCTGGTGGAAGGATGCCAAACCATAGTCTGAGAGACGAGGATTCAGATCCGTGTCAAGCAAAATATTGGAGGACTTAATATTCTTGTGCAATAAAGGAGGAGAACAAACTTCATGTAGGTACCTAAAAATTTAGATTGTGTCAATAAAATGAATAATGTTGATAGTATTTAGATGCAATCAAATAAAAGAAAGATTATAATTTGAATTGAGATCCACCGCTGAGTGTAATATACCGTTAAGTACCAAATCTTCAAAAATATCAACTTTAGAAATCTGTTGAGTATTTGAATTTATATAAATATTTATTTATCATTATATTTAAATAATTGAAAAAAACTAATTTGTTTTTTTACATGATTTTAATTTGTTTTACTAAGTTAAGTCAATCCTATTTTTTAAGAGTTGGTTCATAGCATGTTCAGCAGAACGTGGTCACGTTCAGTAGAACGAGACCATGTTGCTTTCTGATATTTTCATTTGTTGATTTATTTATCTCCTGGATGTAAGCCTATAAATAGGTCATCAAATTATTGAATTGAAAAGCAATAGTATTCCACCGTATCTCTTATTTCCCATTTCTATTTTTAAAAATAGATGTCATTGTTATTAGTGGTATCAGAGCTTGGTTGAAGGAGTAAGAGTAAAACATGTGAGCATTAAAAAAAAAAAGAAGGGAGAGAAAAAAAAAGTTCTCTCTATGGCTTTATATCATAGTTTTGTGCAGCCTGCAATTCCTCATTTCAATGGTCATTATGATCATTGGAGCATGCTGATGGAAAATTTCCTTAGATAAAAAATATTGGAGAGTTGTTTCAAAAGGAGTTTCAGAACAAGTAAGTGGAGCAAACAAAAATTGAAGTACTGAAGTTGAAAGATCTCAAAGCAAAAAATTATTTGTTCCAAACTATTGATCATTCAATCTTGGAGACCATTCTTTGTAAAGATAGTTCCAAGAATATTTGAGATTTTATGAACAAAAAATACCAAGGCTCTTCTAGAGTGAAGTGTGCACATCTTCAAGTTTTAAGGGATTTTGAGACTCTATAAATGAAGGATGATAAATCTGTCACCAACTATTATGCTAGAACCATGGAGATTAGCAACAAGATGCAGTTTCATGGTGAGAAGATGGAAGATGTCACCATTGTAGAGAAAATTTTGCGTTCCTTGTCACCCAAATTTGATTATGTGGTATGCTCAACAGAAGAATCTAAAGATATTTACACCCTCTCTCTTGATGAACTCTAAAGCTCTTTGTTAGTTCATGAACAAAAGATGAACTGAAGTTCAACCACAAAGGAACAAGCGTTAAAGACCTTTATCTCTACTCATTTCTCGAATCATAGAGGGACGGGTAGAGAAAGAGGAAGGGGAGGTAGAGGCAATAAGAATGACAGTAGCCATTTCAAGGCCTATGATGATCACAATAAAATGGTGTATCAGAGATGAAGAATCAAATCATTCTTAATATGACAAGAAGTTTACTAACAAAAGCAAGAATTCCAAAGACATTCTGACTTGAAGCCATAAATTGGAGCATTCATATCCTAAATAAAAGTCTCACTTTTGTTGTCCAAAACATGACACCCAAAGTGGCCTGGAGTGGGCAAAAACCAATCATAGACTACTTCAAAATTTTTAGTTGCATAGCCTATGCCCACGTTCCAAATGAAGAAAGGAAAAAACTTGATGATAAGAGTGAAAGATGTGTATTTCTCGGTGTTAGTTAGACATTCAAAACTTATAAGTTGTTCAACCTAATGACAAAAGACATTGTGGTTAGCAGAGGTGTTGTATTTGATGAAGAAAGTACTTGGGATTGGAATAGGCAGCAGCTTACTTCAATTATTGATAGTGATACTGAAGATGAAATGTAGCCAACTGAAAATTTATCAATTGGTACCTATCAAACGTTACCAATTGCAACAAGTACAGCAGATGAACCTTCCCATTGTACTCGGAAAAGGCCAATATGAATGAAAAACTATAAGATAACCGAGATTGATTATGATGAAGATCATGTTATTCACTTTGCCTTGTTTGTAGATTGTGACCCTACAACTTTTGAAAGTGCTGTTAAGAAATCAAAATGTAGGAAGGTGATGGATGATGAAATTGAAACTATTGTTGAAAGGAATGATACTTGGGAGCTCTGTGATCTTCCAAAAGGGCACAAAACCATTGGTGTAAAATGAGTTTTCAAAACAAAATTGAAAGAAAGTGGTGAAGTTGACAAGTATAAGGCGCGATTGGTAGCAAAAAGATACAAACAAGAATATGGAGTTGATTATAATGAAATATTTGCTTCAGTTGCATGACATGATACAATCAAATTGGTGATAGCATTGGCAACATAAAATTCCTCACCAATTTTCCATCTAGATGTCAAATCTGCTTTCTTGTATGGAAGTTTGGAAGAACAGGTATTTATAGACCAGCTACCTAGTTATATTAAGGTTGGTGATGAACATAAAATTTATAGATTAAAAAAGGCTCTCTATGGATTAAAACCAGCCCTATGGGCTTGGTATAGTCGCATTGAGGACTTTTTTTGAAGGTAAGTTTCCAAAAGTGTCCATATGAGCACACACTTTTTGTGAAAATGGAAGATGAAGGGAAAATACTTATTGTTTGTTTGTATGTCGATAATCTTATATTTACTGGAAATTTCAATTCCATGTTTAAAGAATTCAAAAACTCAATGATGTTGAAGTTTGAAATGATTGATCTTGGTTCGATGCATTACTTTTTTGGCATAGAAGTGGTGCAATCTACTAATGGGATTATTATCTCACAAAAGAAATATGGGTGAGAAATTTTGGACAGGTTCCAAACGAAGGATTGTAATCCTGTAAACACTCCAACAGGGTACGGCTTGAAACTAAACAAAGATCATGAAGGAAAAAAGGTGGACAACACTGTTTACAAGCATATTGTGGGTAGTCTAATGTATTTAACAACAACAAGACCTAACATAATGTATTCTATGAGTTTAATAAGTAGATATATGGAGAGTCCAATAGAAATACATCTTTTGACAGTTAAGAAAATCCTTCGTTACTTGTAAATAACTAAGGATTTTGGATTGCTCTACAAAAAAGGAAAGAAGTCAGATTTATTTGGATTTACTAACAGTGATTATGCAGGAAATCAAGATGCTAGAAGGAATAGGACAAACTATGTCTTTATGTTGGGAACAGGGGCTATTTCATGGTCATCCAAAAGCAACAAATTGTCACTTTGTCAATTGCAAAAGCTAAATTCGTTGGTGCAATGGCCTGCGCTTGTCAAACTGTCTGGCTAAGGAAGATTTTTCAAGAGATATATTTCAAGCAAGGAACAACTATAATTTTTTGTGACAATGCTTCAACTATCAAATTCTCCAAGAATCCTATACTACATGGAAGAAGCAATCATATTGACATTAAATATTACTTTCTAAGAAATTTTAGCAGTAAATGAAAAGTTGAATTGAAGTATTGTCCAAGTGAAAATCAATTAGCAGATATATTTACTAAAACTCTAAAGGTGCATTCTTTTCAAAATTTGAGAAGTTTGTTAGGCATTTGCGCCATTGAAAGCTGCGCATAAATTAAAGCTTATAAACCTCAATTTAAGGGAGAGACTATTGAAAAAAATTAGTTTGTTTTTTTACATGATTTTAATATGTTTTACTGAGTCAAATCAGTTTTGAGTTAGTTCTATTTTAAAGAGTTGGTTCATGGCATGTTCAGCAGAATGTGACCACGTTCAGTAGAACGAGATCATATTGTTTTTTGATATTTTCATTTGTTAATTTATTTAACTCTTGGATGTAAGCCTATAAATAGGTCATCAAATTATTGAATTGAAAAATAACAGTATTCCATCTTATGTCTTATTTCCCATTTCTATTTTTTAAAAATAATGTCATTGTTAATTCAACAAATTAACACCAGTTTTTAATATAGTAATAACCAAATAGACATATAATCTAGATTTTAATAGAAAATGTAAAAAAAAATTAGGAATGTTGTACTCCTATCTTGGAAGAATCCTGCACTAACTGCAGCTGTAAGTGGACCATTTTTCTGGTACATAAATTAACATTATAGATGCATATCCATACCATATGCAGGAATATGTCACAACATTTATGTCAAAATGCAAGAACAATATAGTAGATATAGACTAACTCAACAGCCCGAGCTGCTCCCAATGCAATCCTGACTCTGGTGTTCCAAGTTAGTGGTTTGCTGAAGTCGTCTGATAAGTGTAAAAAGTCATGGAGAGAGCCATTTCTGAAATAATCATATATTAACATGTGCTCCGGTTCTGAACAATAACCGACAAGCTCAACAATATTTGGGTGGTGAAGTTTGCTAATGTTTGAAACAATCCCAGAGAACTCTTCAGGAGGACTACCATGGAAAAGCGAAGAGTTGATTTTTTTTACAGCCAATACCTGATAAAAAGCATATATTAAAGGTTTTCCCTAGTCAAAAGTAATTAGTTTTATTTTCTAATTTAATTGCAGCAATGGTTGTCCCAAAGCCACGCTTGACCCCAACAACTAAATTTTAGTTTAGACATTTATGGCTGCAAGTCAGACATGAACATAGGGGTGTCATATGTAGTTGCATCTTCATTTGAGAAGACATGTGACTCGGAAGTGCTTCTTAGTAATCTTATGAATTTTTATTGGTGTATCCATGACTTTTTTATACCAAAGCTCATGTGTAGGTGTAGATTAATTAAACAGAAAGTACCTTTCCATCAGCATATTTAGCCCGATAAACACATCCTATGGATCCTTCACCAAGAAGTCGACCTGAAGCAAAATTAGCAGTAGCGGACTGCAACTCTGCCTGTGAAAAAGTAGTAAGACGTATTGATGTACTTCTTCTAGAATTTAGACGATTTGCAAACTCGTTGTCATTAAAGGATTGGACACAATCGGAGACTGACGACGACCTAACACCAATTGATGGAGATTTTTGCAAGGCCTTTACGTCAATTGAAGTGGAATCCATTGACTTAAATCCTGTCACCCATATGACAAGAGAAGTCAGTTAAATGGATGTCAACTCCATACTGGCCATTGTCACAATGTTCCAAAAATGACTTAAAATTATATAACAGTTTCTTCTTTTTTCTTTAAACAGACACCAAAAGTTTGTAAAGATCAACTCTTCCAAAATTTAAAATGTGTACAAGTCCAAGAATGAATTTTATCAGTAACAAGGTTCAATTATTAAGACAACGAATTTACCATGCGATATGATATTAATAGATCATCCACACATCAAATCAGTCAGTTTTTGCTATCACTACATAAACTAGTGTGAAGATGATGGCCAATTAACTCAAGTGAATAGAAGGAGAAGAGAAGCATTGAAGAATAATGGGCCTAAGAATGATAAGAGCCTATGTGTGTAGGAGAGAAGGAAAAGGATAGTAATAGGAATAATGAAGGAATTATATTTATAACCAGTGAAGGGAGCAAGGGAGAGAAGGAATTGATTGGAGGAGAAAGGAAATAATATAACAGAATGGGCAGACATGTGATCAATGAGGAAAAAGAGAGAAAATTGTATACACAGACAGGGAGAAGGGGATATCTGAGAATTTGGAATAAGCTATGGGTGACCTTTGGCATGGAAAGGACTGCTCATTGCAGCCCCTTAATGCTCTGTGTTTTCTCTATATTTCTTATTTGCCGTCTTTAGTCTCCAGAGGATTTTCCTCTGTTGTAAGGAACTGAGTCCCTTTGTTACATTTATAATATTCTCTGAATCTCAGTTTCTATCAGAAGATAGTATCAACATAAGTCATGACACAAGGGGAACATTTAAATCTAAATTCAATCCTCCTTCCAAAGAAAAAGAAAAAAAAAATGAAATCTAAATACAGTTGGTTTATTAGTAATCACAGACAGTGCCAGAAGCAGCAACTGTCTATCAAAAGTCACCTTCTTTAATGCTATAGCTATGGATGTAGCAAAATTTATTCTAAGAAAATTTCTGTATAAAAAAGAAAAATATTTGGGCTGACATAAGAAATAAGGATCACAACAAGTCATGAATAACAGAAAGCATTGCAAAATCTACGAATAGAAAAGACCACCTCTGTAGTCTTTATTGACATCAGCACCCAAATCTTTTGATAACTCCTGAGATGCAAGGGGTGTAAAAGATCTGTGCTGGCTACGCCTCTCTTCATTGATAAAATGTGAAGAAGGTGTTGATGACCTTCTTTTATAAAGAGCAACAATAATTATAATTACTGCTAGCACACCAAAAGCTATGCCTGCTATAGCTACTCCACTAATAACAGATTTATCGTTCTTTTTCTTGGAATGCTTGATAGGGGGAGTACCAGGAGGAGGAGGAGGTGCTGGTCCACTTGACCAAGAGTTTCCTCCAGTTCTATGGAATTAAACAACACAAAGTTAGAGAAACAACATAAGTTGCATCCTTTAATAAATGACTGTTAAAAAATACTTACTGCAAGCTATTTATATCCTTTAACTCCTCAGGAACCCAACCAGTAAATTTGTTGTTTTCAACATTCCTGTTAAAATTAAAATAGTACTTAAGTTAATTTATTACTATTTAATACTTCTCTTAGAAGTGCAAGTCCACTTCACCATCGGATTTCAGGCGTGCCAGTCATCCCTTCAATAGATTTCACTACTAACTAAAAAAGCTCATTAAGTAAAAATACCTTAGCCTTACCAAAGTGATTCATAAAATGACTAGACGATGTTGACATTTTACTTCCTCATAATGAAAGAAATTGCTCAAGGCTTTTTGCAAATAATGGAAGAAATATATGATCACATATTCATATATAAATATGGTGTACATGCATATCTACATGGTCCTAGAAATATATTTAGGTGCCACTACTGCACTGCAAATCTAAAGAGTCAAATATATGGAGATACTTGAACATTATATAAAGGGGGACGGAAAATCATTCCAAGGTGGGCAAACATGAACTTACAAATCTTCAAGTGGAAGATTGGCAAGGACATTTACTGAACCAGTGAATTGGTTGTTTTGTAGGTGCCTGTATAAGGACAAACAGAAGTTTACAGTGAAGATGTTGTATGTATTATTCCCTGATAGTGATAGTGATTGTGTTCTTACAACTTCTTGAGGTTTTTGAGCGATTTGAGACTCTGGGGTAGGTTTCCTGATAGTGAATTGAATGATACATCCCTACATGTTATTCAATGCTATATGGTTAATGAAATTTTCATGTTTGAAGATACACCCCTACATGTTATTCAATGATATACAGCTAATAAAATTTTCATGTTTGAAGAAACCTGATAATCATATGCTAAGTAAGAAGCCAAATAAGAAGGTGAATGTCTTAAATAATTCAGTTCCAAATGCAAACAAAGAAGCACCATTTTCACTAATATAAAAAATAAAGTGCAAGTAGTTGTATATGAAATATAGCATGTATTGTATATTTGTATAAGGGGCATAGAAGCTTTTCTATTAGTGACTTATTGCATCAGCACAGAGGAAAGTAATCGTCAAAAGCTCAAGATAACAGTGGATTCACGTGAAAAAAATAAGGAAAGACAGCAGCTTCAACAAAACAATCTCAAAGTAAAATTAATTGTCTCCCAAGCATCAATGCATGAGTTCACACTTAATAATAGCTTCTACCTTAACTCCAGTTAGATTCTAAAATCAGCAATAGCATGAAAATAAAGATCTCGACACTAGAAACCTGCTGCATGTTCACACTTACAGTTGTTTGAGTTTGCTGAGCTTCCCAAACATATCACCCAACTGGTTATTTAGCTGATTACGTGCAAGATTTCTGCATGCATAACATGTTGAGAAACAAAGGAAAAAATCCAAGAAAAATTATGAATAAATATAGAAAGGCACTTTGCTTACAAGTGGTTGAGGTCACCCATCTGAGAGAAGGAATAAGGTATACTTCCAGTGAAGTCATTCTTAGAGAGATCTCTGCATGACCAGATAACAGAATTATTGATGACAAACATATAGCGCCAATCAAATGCAGGTTTCCTAGAAGAAGAAAAATTCTGAACAGATTACAATCTTGACCTTCCTTTAAAATAATGAATCCAATAATCTCTGATAAAGAATGTTAGGAAGCACTTTCTAAATTTTAGCAATAAATCATATTGACGAATATCTTAGCATGATGGAAATCCCAAATCTACCTATATGTTAAGGTGAAAAAAGCCCAATAACACTTAAACAAGAACAAGATATGGGAACTTACTATCACGAATCAATTGCACTAAAAGCTTATGCAATTTAGCTATTAGGTATAAATCCATGAATAAACTTTATATCTTCAACACACACCATGACATGAAAATCTTAGGGCTTGAACCTCACCATATCTTGTGCTCGAATAATAATTTAATTAGAAGAATGGGATGGTAAGGATCCAACGGTTAATCACTTGGTCATGTTGGTTCTGATACCAGTCATCCTAAAAGCTTAACTTATTAGGTGCAGCCAGAAGTGTTATATTTATGGAGTGATAATGTTATATTTGGCACCATTTTATCCAAGTGAATTGTTACCGAGCTGACTTACATATATCGAGCATTTGGAGGAAGTTGATATGGTATATCACCCTTGAGGTTGTTGTTGCTCACATCACTGTACTATGAAAAATTAATGTATGGCATTTAAGTGATGTTCGCTTGTTATTAAAAAGAAAGGAAGTGAGTATTTGAAGATCTGGGCCTCACAAGTAGGTAACTGATTTTAAGCTGGACAACTGGTAGCCCATTGATCCAGAAAGTCCCAGGTCAGATAAATTTCTGTTGAAAGTAAAAATAGTTAGAATGTCTCAACTCCATCCAACCAGGAGTTGATGAATTTACATTGATACATACATTTATAGATGGATACATGAAAAGAAACTTAGTCTATATTACATTTCTGTGACAGAAGAGTCTGAGCATTTGATTCCTTCCCAGGAGTCGCCACACGGATCACCTCCACTTGATTTCCAGCCACTCAACTTTGAAGGGGAATTTAAGCTGGAATACATCACATTAAGGGCTGAAACTGCAAAAGTTGTTTCATCATTGAGCATGAGAATTCGAATTAGAAATGACAAGTTGAGAACAATGACTGCAATCAATCAATCACGTAGGTTTTGGATACCATCTTGGGAGGCAGTTTTGCAATGAACTACGGTGGTTGAGACCGCAAGCAAAGCAACCCACAACCTTGCAAGGTTAAGGTTGTGGTGCATTTTCTAACACAATGGGATGCAGAACAGAAAGGAAAACGATTAAGGTGATGATTATCTTTTGATCCAACAGGAAAGGAAAAAAAAAATACAAGATTGAATTTGAAACCAACATAACATTCCCTTCAACACCAACACGATTTCAAAGTGATTGTTCCAATGCCTAAATTTAGGAGGGAGAAGGAAACGGGTATGAATTACACGCCTAAAAATGGCTGGTAGCGCACTCTTTTTGCGGACTATAACTAACCTTTGTTTTTTTATTTTTTTGTTAATTCATAGCCAGCCATACGGACCAAAATCGGAGGAACACAAAGAGAACTAAATGACTTAAGAATTTGAAAGCACTAATCCTCGACTAGGCTCTTTGAAAATGTATATTCTTATTATTCCACTACAGTTTGGCAACATGAGATTTCGAATAAATCACCCATTTAGTCGCAATGGTTGATTAAACTGTTGCCTAAATTAATAAAATGAAAAAAAATAGTTTCTAAAATTATAAATTATTAATAAAATTAATCCTAAATTTGTAATATTAGTTCACATTCATTTTTGAAATTAAAAAACATAAATCTTCAATCAATTTAGTCTTTCTTTTATTAGTTGGTGTCATCTAACATTTTTAAAAATACTTAATTAATATGTCAAATGTTTGAGTGTTAGTGTCATTGAAAAACTTCTTACACACAACGGAATATAACAAATACAAACAACAGTACAGATAAAAATAACCAATGACATGAATTTAACATGATTTGATATCTCTTATTTATGGTAATATCTCAATAAATATTTACTATCTCAAACAAAATTACAAATTTCTTAAACAAAGTTGATAAAAATCTTCTCAATTACAAATTATTTTGAAAAACTTGAAAATTCTTCATTTTTCTAGACAAATTTTAGAAATCTTTTCAATTACATGACTATCTTTTACTTGAATAATACTTTTCTATCCCCAGTAACCTACTTTAATAGTGGTGGTGAATGACTTGATTCATAAATATGATTTAATAGATTTTAATTATTCCACCTAGTCATTCATTATGGTGGTTAGGTTCTCCAAGAGTTAAGATACATTCTATTATTTCTTAGAATACTCTATTAAAATTTCACTCACTTGTGTTAATATTTAAAAATTTAGATTGAATTTTTCAACATACACACATATGTGATTGTCATGTTGTAAGAATGAAAATGATAGGAACACTAGTGTATGATAATAAATTTTTTCTTTTCTACACCTTTGTTCTTTCTTTGTCTATTAGTTTTGAATTAGTCTCTTAATGTATCCATTTAATTATACATATTTCATATATAATGAGAATGGCTAAAGAGGAAAGCTTGAATAAGAAGAATTAAAAATAATAATTTAAAAATTTTAAAGGCTTAAAATATTTTTATTTTTTAATAATTTTTTTATTTTTAATAATTTTTTTATTTTATTTTT
>JAMLFT010002632.1:0-20640 GCA_026544285.1 Pachyrhizus erosus | reverse complement strand
GCGATGGGGCGTGGGGGGTGGGGGCGGTCGGGGGGGGGAGGGGGGGGTGGGGGGCGGGGGTGATGTTGTGATCCTAAAACGACTAAAGGGTAGAGATATGACCAATACAGTCCTTATAAAGTTTGGACAGTCCTTACATTACAAGTTAATTTTGTAGGGTTGAGTTAGATCCTAAGCCCAAATTCTAAGACAATCCATCGTTGGAAAATTTCCACAATTTTATTAATTTATTTGCACATTTTCAGTTTTGTTTAGTTGTAGAAGAAATGTACAATCTCAACATTTTGAACATCAAGGTAGTATGGCTGGAATTAACATAAAGCCGAGAGAAAAAACTGCAGATTAAACTAAAAGGATATTTATACATATAACTTGCTTTCATTCAAATTCATCTTAGGAGTATACCACTACCCTATATAATCTATAGAAAATTCATTTTAGGGCACATGCTTTTGGTTGATTGATCCTCAGAATCAGAAACCGTGGGGGAAGATGTAATCCCAGCTGAAATTGTCGTTAATTATTATTGGTCTCACTCTCTCTGAGTCTTGGATTGATTAATAAGTGGTAAGTCTAGTCTAGGGTTTTTGGCATGAAGGGTGCGATGGATCAGACAAAGCTGGTGCAGCAGCACTTGCCACCTTCTATTTCTGTGGTCACTACAACTGGCTCTTTTTCCATCGTGGCAACATCAGCCAGTAGCACATGTCATATTCTAGAGACTACATTGACTTCAAGAGGCCAGAGGACGTTATATTGTTTGTGGACTTCTTTAAAAGGATGTTCCAAGACGGTGGTCTAAAAAGGATGGTCGGGATGAAACCATATATAAAGATTCTGAGTAGTTGGTGGTTTTTGAACTACTTGCCAAGCCTGTTGAGAATCTTCCCACTGCTGAGATAAAATTGGAGAAGAGGGAAGCAGAACAATCAGGTGCTGCAAAAGATAATCCTATAATTACTCCACTGATGAACTTTGTGCACCAGAAAAGAGCTGCCATGGGACCTAGGAGGTCGTTATCAAATGGAAAAGTGAGTAGAAGAGCAGGCACTTCATCAAATGGGAGTCCTAGTTCCACCACATGAAGACGTGGTTCTGGAAAGAAGAGGGTTTCTGTTACAATGTATGTTGCAAAGGACCCAGGGAAAAGTTCTATTATAAAAGACAAATCAACTTATACTTTGGTTCCTAGGCAAGGTGATCAGCATCTTTCAAATAAAGCTTCAAACATGTCTTCTTCAGATGGAAATCAAATACTTGAAGAAAATGGAGTTTCTGGAAATCATGGTAGGAAGAAAAAAGTACTGTATCTGATTTACATAACATATCACAGCATCACAATGTAACATCTTCACCTAAAACGATTGTTGGTTCAACTTTTTTGAAGCAGAATCCGCAGCATGTAGATAGTGGAAGGATTATCAGAAGCATACTCTCAAAAGGATAGTCTTGAAATCCGAAATTAAAAGGATAGTCTTGTAAACACAAATAAAAATGATAGAAATAAATAAAAGATAGAAAATAGGAATTTAACCCTAACCACGACCTGCGGAACAAAACCAAAGTTATCAAAAGAAACATGACCCTAACAGTGACTTGCTATAGATAAATATTTTAATTTATCTTATCTTTAATTCAGTTAAAATTAGAATTTATTTTCTATTATTTTATCTTTAGTTTAAATTTATAGGATTTATTTTGTTATTTTTTTTTTAATTCCCTATAAATAGGAATCTATGTAGAGTTCTTTAACTTAAGAACAAAAGAAAGCTTTCACATAAGAGAAAATACTTGATTCATTAAAATTTGAGTTTTGTTCTCCTCTACATAGGTTCCTATTTATAGGGAATTAGAAAAAAAAAATAACAAAATAAATCCTATAAATTTAAACTAAAGATAAAATAATAGAAAATAAATTCTAATTTTAACTGAATTAAAGATAAGATAAATTAAAATATTTATCTACAAGTCACGGTTAGGGTCATGCTTCTTTTGATAACTTTGGTTCTGTCGGCCGGTTATGGTTAGGATTAAATTCTTATTTTCTATCTTTTATCTATGTCTATCATTTTTATCTGTGTTTTCAAGACTATCCTTTTAATTTCGGATTCGTATCATAAAGCCAATCTTCCAGGGCCATCTCTAAGCAGCAAATCCATACATCTAATCTAGAAAAAGAAAAACAGCCCCCTTGCCCCATACATGTCCAACTAATTTTGAAGGGCACTAATGGGACACCAGAGAATAAGATTGGTGTGCATCATTCACGCCTTTCTAGTGAAAGGCAGGAGAGACATGTTAGACATAGAGATAGACCTGATCGTAGTGTATGAACAAATTGTTCCAATGGAGCTGGTGAGTTATTGTCATCTGCTGCTTCCTCACAAGTAGATCCTTTGGAAGGAAGTCATGCAGATTTGAAACATGACACACTAAATGCAAGAAGTGAGGAGGTTGGTTTCTACTTAAATTATACTTGTGGCTATTTAGGGTTCAATAAGCATTTTGGTTGTCGTGGACCATCACATGGGGTAAAGGATGTTGATGGCTATTTAGTTTGAAGTGAAGGGAAGCATCCTAGAAGATACCTTTGCTTATGGTTCCAATGAGAAGCAAGTTTGGGTTCAAAAAGCAAGTTCTAGTACCTAGGGTTTCTTGATTGTGGTCAGCTTGCTGACTTAAAGTTTTGGAGCATCCATTAGCTAGCTGCTGGATTCTATCTCTTTTTTGTTGACAGATTCTTACATGTAAATGAGTTTGTGGTTAAAAAAAATTCTTTTACAATACAAGAGAGAAAAGTACCATGATGTATTTGATTTGGCTTAAAATATCCACACATTACTTTATTGAAGATGACTCCCTAGTAAAAAGAGAAACAAAAACAGATGATATCGAAGTCTATAAATATTCAACTATTGAACTATCCATAAATATTCAATCTTGTCAACTTCACATTCAAGATGTTCGGTCCTCAAAATGAGGAGTGTGTTGGAGATCCCACATCAACTAGCAATATGGCCAAAATAGTATATATAAGTGGGTGACAATCCTCAACCTACTAGCTAGCTTTTGGGGTTGAGTTAGGCTCATAATCCACATTTCTAAATAACTACAATATTTTTAGATAAAGCATGTTGACATCATCAGAGTGTGTAGAAGAATGTAATACCTGTAAATCTTGTATTCTTTTGATAAGTCTATGTTCTTCAATAATATTTTTTAGCAAATCTTGATGCTCTTCTTTTGAGTGAAACCGCATGAAGACCTTGTAACGCTGACATATTTGAAGCTCTTCAGGCAAGAGAGATTTCTCAAAAGGATCAGGATAAAGTAAATCTCTTTCAAGAATAAAATTCTTTCTGCGCTTCCGTTCATCTAACCTGCCCAGAAGTTTCATATACTTATGTAGGGGTGTTCAGAAAAACCAGTTTAATTAAACCAAACCAATAATAACCAATCTAAATTCTAAACCATTTTAAAAAAGCCAAATTATTCAAACTGGTTTTTAAATCCCAATTGTTTCATTTTTCAAACTATATTTTAGTGGACTGCTCCATTTAAAAGGATTGGATGAAGAAAACAATCAGTTTTGAGCTACTGGCTGTTCTATGCCAACCCAAGAACTTGGCAGTGCCACCATCAATGTTGCCTCTTTGCCCTCCTTCCGCCACCATCGAGACAGATGTTTCCACTTTCCCATCTCAAACATTCAAATCAAACAAACAATTCCAGAACAAGTGGCTGTGCTTAGAATTCATGCAATGTTACATTAGATCTGCTGTCGGAAGAGCACGAATTGGGACATGCAGAGAAGAACAAGGGTGGGTTGCTGAAAAGAAGGTTTTGGTAAAGGTGGAAACTGAAACAACTTGAACGTGCAAAAAGAAAAAAGAAAGAAAAACCTTTTTTTTTTGTAGTTTAGTGTATGGACAAATATTGAGGGAGAGCTTGGGTGTAGCAGTAAAGTTGCACCTTGATGACCAGTTGGCCGTGGGTTCAAATCCAGAAACAGCCTCTTTACATGTGCAAGGGTAAGACTGAGTACAATAACCCTCTTCCATACCTTCAAATAGTGAGGAGCCTTCTAGCATTGGGATACGTTAGTTGTTTTTTGGTATGTGGACAGATGTTTTCAAAGTGTGGCACGAGTTTGACATCAGTGATTTGAAAGTTGTGCAAGTGCAGTCAAGGGAGAAGACAAACTTTCTTTTTGGTTAACATGCTGACCTTACTTTTAAACCATGTAAAATAGCATCAAGTTATAAAGCCATATGTGGGTAAGAGGAGGATAAATTTCATAATTTATATATATATATATATAAAGTACACATGTTAGTCTGTACCAAAGACTGGAAAACATGGCGATCTTGCATTAAAATGTGAAACTTGTAATTATTTATTTGCATTTAAGTCAAATTTTGGCTACTACATTAACTTTTAAAATAGTGGACCAGTTTTCTTTTTTAAAATTACTTTAAAACCAGTTTTAGAAAAACAGCTTAAAGGTTCAAAACTGGTGTAAAACCAGTTTCCAAACCGGTTTTGGATTCAAAAACAGACTTTTACCAAAACCAGTTCAAAACTGGTTTTGGAACCAAACTGCTTTAAAATCCAACCAAAAGTAACCAGTTTTGTGATATTAAAATGTGGTTTGGTTTTGGTTTGGATTTTCATAAAATTCAAACTAAGCACACATGTATTTCCAAGGATTTTGTTACGAAGTTAGACATGCTACAGCAAAAGATATGTCAACATAGTGGGATGGGGAGGGAATGGCCTCTCCTTTCCATCTGCAGTATTTCCAAAATCCTTGTGTAGCATATCTTCTGGCATATATTCAGATTTCAGTTTTATTATTCATTTTCCTCCATATCTGATACATAGAACTGGGACTGAATATGGGGGGGAAATTCCATTTACAACCCCAAAAACCAACAGAACTCCACACAGTTTCGCTTTACCATTGAAAACTATAATTCTAATATCTTTAAAAATATAATTTAAAATTTAAGCATACAAAAACAAAATGTCTCCTCTCCAATAATATAATACATCTACACATGCCAACAACTACCACACTAAAAATCTCATGGTTCACTTAGTATGAATTTGCAAATAAGAACAGGGAAAATGCATGGTAGAAAGAAAAAGGAAAAACCTTTATTGATGGGTGAATACAAGTCAGAGAAAGGAGAGAAAACTTGACTGGTTAGACTTAAATTTAGAGAATAGGAGAGAAAACATTTAAAGACTCGGAATCTGCTTGAGCAAGAGGATTCAGCAAGGACTTGAATCTGCTACATGTTAAAAACTGGAGAATAGATAGCACACATCTTCACAAAGGCACTTCATGGGACTAAGATTGAGTGCCTTAACAAGGCATGATTCATGAGTGTGATCCAACTTGAGGAGTAGTCTTGAGAATCAACGTAAGTGTAGTATTTATGTCCTTTGAACCATATTGTACAATAGTACCACTAGCCTAATTCACAGAATTTAAATACTGAGACCTGCACCCAAGTAGGGTACAGTTTTGGCTTCAAACTGGGCCACTCTGTTTTCTTATGCTAACAGCTCTGAATACCAAGCCCTTCTACCCTTGTATTTAAGCTAAACCCCTGTCCTTTCAACCTCCCTAACTACTTGTCCTAACTATCGATACTGATACTCAATTGTAACTAATTGTCTATATTTAGAAATTAACAAATCAAAATCCGTACTGTGTTTTCAGTGGTGTAAGAAATGATATACCTCAATCCTTACTCTCTCTCTCTCTTGGTCTATATATATTTCTAGCATTTTTTAATTCTCAAAGAAGTCAAACTATTATATTTTGCTCAATTTTATTCCAATTCCCGTTTTGAGCAGGTATGTTGCTTTTTCCGTGGTATGAGAATGAAAATTTCCTTGTAATCCAACCATTAATTTCCACTTCCTTCTACAAAATTCTCTCCCATTATTCAAACTTTGAAAATAACTCCCATAATATGAAATACAACCAAACATGCTTTTTAATTGACCAAGGAATAGCATTCCTAATAGTACTTTTGGAATGTAATGACTGAGATTTTAATCATATACCTCAAAACAAACACCTACCTAAGAAATAGATAAAATAAAAACCAATAAAAATGCAATATTCAACTCATAATAAGGTAATCTTGAGGTAAAGACAAGAAATTATTTTGGATGCTTAATCTTGAAAATTACATGAGTGGAATAATTTAATGATCTTTTATATGGAAAAATGAGAAGCTTTCTTACTTTGACAAAAATATAAGGTACTCATACCTTTTTGAGTAGATATGGAGCACATGTAGTTTCATTTCATATTCAGCTTCAGTATCAGTGTCCTTAAATTCCATATCTGCCAACACTTGCTCTGCATCATTGTCGTATTCAACATCAAATTCCTCTCGCTTAAAACTGTATCCACTCAAATCTGTCATAGAAGGCCTATCTTCCCCTGATAATTTAAGTTTCTTCTCTCCAATGCTCCGATCTGCTTGAGAATCTACAAAATAAAATGCAATGTTCAACATGTTAATACATTAAATTTATATTCTTCAATTTCCCATCGGAGTAAGCAGATGACAACACAAGCTATTTCTTTGAAATTATGAAACATTTAAATATCATATGACATGAGCACCTGAATTATGCATGTAAAGATGTACATCAATTACCATTAGCTGGCTTCATATTAAAAAGGCCTATGTCAGAAAGAATAAGGGTTGAGAGTAGATCCACACCCAATTTGGTTAACATAATACCTGCCTCAAATGGTTGATAGAGTAATATCACCAATTAGTGATATATGTTAGAATAACCACATGCATTTCATGTGTTGCACATGAAGTAGTTCCCAGTTTACTAGCCATGTAAATTACATCATTCAATGTGGCTGTGTGTGTGTGGCTGTGTGTGTGTGGCTGAGTGCCAATTCTCTCAAGCTTTTCCATCCTATCCGTCTAAGTCTAAACTATATAGTAGATAGACCAAATGGTTAATTAGAGGAGTTAGATAAGAGACACTCGATCATCCTAGAGTGAAATCTATTGCAGCATTTCATCCTTTTCTGTTCTAACATCAGATTTCTGTTCAACAAGGTGACCTCTTTCTAGACAAACCCTTATCTCAAACACCTGCCTACCCAATCCCCATATTTCCCTTTCTGTACAACCCTAATTTCAAACTAATTTATGAGCTGCATCACTGAGCTTCTAAGCCAAACGGTTATTGGTGAATAGAAGTATAAGAGATACAAAATCATTCATGCTTCTTCAGCTTACAACTTAAACTTTCAAGCCCAAAGCTTTTAATATGTGTGTATAAGATTTTGTTATGCCATAGTCTGGTGAGGCTTGAAGTTGACAAGAAATTATGTCAAACACCTGTGTAAGTAATGTACAGAGAGTGCAGTTTATTACTGTGCTTCTCAAGTTAGTTAGGTTTTGTATCTCAGTTAGTTAGAATAAGTCTCATCAAGTCATGTTGTATATATATCACAAACTCTACAGTTACATTTTGGGATGAATAACAAACTATCAAGTTCTTTCTTTCATTTTCTAAATTCTCCTTGAATATTAACATGGTATCAGAGCTTGAAGGTCCTGTATGTGATCAAAGCTCACAAACTCCGTCATTTTCCAGTTTGTCCAACTATTCCTTTGCGATTTGTCAGTGAACACGATCACAATGAAGGTCTTATCAATCCAACTTATAGTGCCTGGGAACAGCAAGATCAAATGTCACTTTCATGGCTCCAATTCACATTATCAAGCTCGATCCTGTCTCTTGTTCTTGGAAGTGTTCATTCCTATCAGCTATGGGAGAAGATCCATGATCATTTTCAGAAGTTGACACATGCGAAGGCTCATCAATTACACACTGAGCTTCGATCTACAACGCTTGATACAAAATCAAGGTCTGACTATCGGTTATAAATCAAAGCTCTAGCTGACTCACTTGCATCTGTCAGTGATTCAATTTCTCTTCAAGAACACATCGATATGATTCTTAAAGGCTTACCTCAAGATTACAGCTGTGTTATTTCAGTAATTGACAGTCGATTTTCGAACCACTACCAATTGAGGACGTTGAGGCTCTTCTTTTTGCACATGAAATGCAACTTAAGAAATTTCACAAGAAAATTGTATCAGATTCAGCTACTATTAATCTCACAGCAGCGAACTCGTTGATCTCCTCAACGCAATCGTCATCTACCTGATCTGCTTCTCAGGTGAATCATACTCAGACATCTGATGTTGATAATTCTAACTATGGATTTTGTGGATCTGGTCATGGAGTTTTTATGGTGGAGCAATGGTCAGTCATGGTGGCCGCGGAGGTCATTTTGCCAATGTTCAGTGCCAGGTGTGCTTCAAGTTTGGACATTCTGCATCCAACTGTTATCATCGACTTGATCAGTCTTATCAGCCTACGATGTTGCAATATTTTCAAGGCCATCACAATTATCAGAACTTTCCTCCCCAAAATAATTTTGGTGCAAAGGATTCAATGTTTCTTCTTTTGCACCTCATACTTGGAATCAGTCAAATGCTGCATTACAACCTATGTACCAGTCTCATCAATATCAGAATCAACCTAGTGCTATGGTGACTAATACCTCTCCAGCTTCAGGTTTTGCTTGGTATCCAGACTCTGGAGACTTATTGAATATTCAGCAGCTAGGTCCTTTTGAAGGACCTGACCAATAAATCTTCATTGGCAATGGCCAAGGTTTGGCTATACATTCTTCGGGTTCTTCTCATTTTACTGCACCATTAGATTCTAATGTGTCTCTGTCATTACACAATTTACTACATGTTCTGTCCATAACTTAAAATCTAGTCAGTGTCAATCATTTTGCTAAGGATAATTCAGTCTTTTTTTGAATTTCATCCTAACTTCTTTGTTGTGAAATCTCAGGGAACCAATGAGGTTTTGGTTCGTGGAGAAGTTGGTCCTGTTGGCCTTTACAAGTTTCCCCTCTTCAACTAAGACCTTGTTCTCCATCTATAGCCAGTTGTTTTCTTTCACAATCAGTTCAATCAAACCCTTATTCTGTAATTGTAATATGTTGTGACATTCTAGACTAAGTCATCCGAATGCTAATAAGCTGTACTCAAACATTCTAATATACCTCACTCTAATAAAATTGCTTATTTGTTTTGTTCAGCATGTAGTGCTGGTAAATCACATCGTCTTCATTCACTTTGTCACAGACTACTTATAATTCTCCATTAGAGGCAGTGTACAGTGATGTGTGGGGACCTTCCCCAATGCCTTCTACTAATGGATTTTCTTGTTGTTAGTTTTGTGGATGCTCATTCTCAATTTACTTCGCTATATTTACTTAAAAATAAATTTGACACTTTTGAGGTCTTTAAACAGTTTAAGACCATGGTTGAATTGCAGTTTAATACTTGTCTGAAAGCTCTTCAGACTGATTGGGGTGGTGAATTTTGCCCTGTGTCTACATACCTTTCATCCTTAGGTATTATCCACAGATTAACATATCCTCATACTCACCATCAGAACAGTGTAGTTGAACGGAAACACTGCCATATTGTTGAATTGGGATTGACTTTATTAAGTCATGTTTCGATTCCCCTAGAATACTGGGACTATGCTTTCCAAACTGCAGTTTATCTAATTAATCGTCTTCTTACAGCTCCGTTAAATTTCAATGTACCATATACAATGTTATTTAAACAATCTCCTAATTATAATCTCTCAATGTTTTTGGTTGTACATACTTCCCTTTTCTTTGGCCCTATAATTCTCACAAATTAGTGTTTAGATCTTGTGAGTGCCTTTTTCTTGGCTACTCTACCGTGGAGCAGAAAAACACTGTAGTTTCAAATAAAGTCACATCAGCAGAAACAATATACCGGCATAATGTGGGACAAAACCTTTTTGTATATAAAAGTATCCAAGAAATAAACACTTGACAAACCTAGGTGACAGTTTATTTTTACCTTGTGTAAAATCATGAACGAAACATGTGCATCCAAAGACTTGAAGAGAGATAGTGTATAAAACCTGTTGAGGATACAAGATGGAAAATGGAATTTGATTATCAAGTACAGATATGTCATGAGAAGATGAAGACATGAAATTTAATAGGTAACATGCCGTGAGAAGAGCATCACCCCAAAAATGAAGTGGGACATGATACGAATTGTTTCAACCAAGTGGCGATTTTTTCATTCAACAACACCATTCTATTGTGGTGTGTGGGCAAACGATGTTTCATGAAGAACTGTGAGGTTAGAAAAAATTGTAATTGAAAAGACATATATTCACAGGCATTGTCAATACGTAGAGTCTTAATTTTAGTACCAAACCAATTGTTTATTTCATGTGAGAACCCTTGAAAAATAGAAAAAATATTAGAATGATTCTTCATTAAGAAAACTCATGTACATTTGAAAAAATCATCAATAAAAGTAACAAAATATAAATATTCTAAAGTGGAACAAATATGACTAGGATCCCAAATATCATAGTGGACTAATGTAAAAGGTGACAACGCAGCATGTTTATTGACACGAGGATTGTATATTTGACGAATATTTATGCCTAACTGACACAACTTACATTGAAGAGTGGTAATGGAAGAAATGCTAGGGAAGTAATTTTTCCATACTAGGATGACCAAGATGTTAATGAGCAAGCTTTGCAAAAGCACTGGAAACACAAACCACTGATGATGATAGTTGATACAATCCTCTAGACTCGTGTCTTGCTCCAATCGTCCGTCCAGAAAGTCGATCCTAAATAAGAATAGTGTTGTTGACAAACAAAACAGCGTAGTCAAGAGTACAGTTAAATTTTTTGATTAAAATTAAATTATAAAAGCAACCCAGAACATATAAGACAAAATTTAGGGATAAGTTAGGAAGAGGTTGAGTTTGTCCAATGCCACAAGCAGGAATGCAAGAACCATCTGCGAGAGTGACGGAGGGCAAAGAATCCAAAAAAGATAATTGAGAGAAAAGGGATTTGTTATCGGTCATATGATCTAAGGCACTAGAGTCAAGTATCCATGATCCTAGGAAAGGAGACTTAGAGACAAAAACAACAAGATTACCAAACTCAGTCATGATAATAATAGGTGATGCAAGGGGTGGGGTTGCACGAGGCTGAAAAAGATCATGACACTCAGTAGTAGAAATGGTAACATCCGTAGGTAGGGCAAGAGAGTCAACTAAAGAAGAAGAGGCAAGTTGGACAACATTTGTCGACGTCAACTGTTTTCTAGCCTTGGTGCGACATTTAGCTTCAACATGGTCATAATGGTTGCAATAATTGCATTTTGATTTTTTTCTTTTGTCCTTAAAGCAAATAGATACAGACTCTAACAAAAACTAAAAAAATTAAAAACTAAAAAAAAATTCATTTTTTTTTTAGTTTTTGTTGAATAAAACAATCCATTTATTCATATAGAATTGATAGAACTAAAACAAATCTAATGGCTATAAATAACCATTCTTTTAATGTAGAATTAGACATTCATTTAGAAATATGAAATTCCTAATTATTTACATTTACTAAAATTTACTTTGAAATAATAATATTTTTGAAATAATCAAATAGATATATACGGCGATGACTACCACGACCTTCATTGCGTCCACCTCAAGAAGAGTGGGAGACAAGAGCAAAGGAATCTCAAGAAGAGGCAAAGGTCTAACCAAAGGCATGAGGAGTGGAGAGGCAAAGTAGTTGTTCGCTAACCAAGTCATATGTAGGAACAAGTCCAAACAAAATCTGATAACATATAGCATCAAGTTCAGATATGAGACCGGCAAGTGCAAAAACCATGAAGAACTGACTACGATATTTATAGAAAATCTTTGCATCACTAATAAAGGACATAAGAGTGTTAAAATAGCAATTTAACGTTCAAGTTTATCAAGATAGATTTGGATATCCATGTTTTCCAATTTGATGTTCATCAATGTTGTGATTACATTATAAAGATGAGGAACATCATTGGAATAAACCTTCTTGGCCTTATGTCATACCTCATAACAAGTAGGATAAGCCTTAAACTAAGATTGAAGATTGAGAGCAAGAGAAAATCAAAGAACACTACACAAAGAGGCATCGATTTGCTGCCAGCGAGGTCACTCGACAATGGGAACATCGGTAACTTTTGTAGTAAGGTGGTCGGCACGGTCTTGATCTTGGTCTTGGAACCACAACTGTAAAGCAACAGCCTAAGTGTTGTAATTGACTGTCCCAGTTAATTTTTTGCAAGGAATAAGCGATATACTGGTAAAAGTAATAGTAGAGATGGAGTCTAAACAAAATATGTGAAAAGCCATGGAAGAAAAACAGTCAAACGATCCAGAAAATAATAAGTCAAAGGTTGCTAGAAGTGGAAAAGGATCAAAGACAAGTCGTCGGGGGTTGGGTAGGCCGGAAAAGGTGTCACACATTGATCAAGGCACGACGCCTGACGCGCCAAAGACAAGCAACGCACAAGGGTGCATGTGGAGTCAGATGGTGATGGTCTAGCGCTTGTGGTGATTGTCAAAGGTGGATGATTCCGATCAGAGGGTCACGCCAAAGAAGGATAGTCTCAACGACAATGAAATGTGGCAGACAATATGTGCGACACTGTTCACAGCAGTGAGGAGAAAAATCTAGAACTACTAATACCATTTAGAAAGATAATGTATTTTTGTATACTATGTGTTTAATCACACAATATTTTTATTTATATATAGTTGTGAAACAAAAAATTAAAAACTGATAAGGATAAGATCCCTGTTTTTCAGCTATACAGGTTTCTCTATTTACAGAAGATAAAACATATCTTTAACTGAATAAATCATATCTTTAATAGTTTGTAAACTAAATAAGACACTATATGGCCTTAATCACTCAACTTGATTCCATATTCTCTCTAAAGCAGCTTGGTGAACTGGATTACTTTCTAGGTATTGAAGCCAGGACTCAATCAGATGGATCTTTGCTTCTTACTCAAAGCAAATATGTTTGAGACTTACTGGTAAAAACAAATATGCATGAAGCTAAGCCTATCTCAACTCCTATGGTGTTGGATTGCAAACTCAACAAAGCAGGGTCAAATGTTTTTATCTGATCCTACCTTTTATAGGTCTGTGGTTGGTGCCTTGCAATATGCAACAATCACAAGGCCTGAAATCAATTATGTTGTTAACAAAGTCTGCCAGTTCATGGCTTCTCCTCTTGAAGCTCACTGGGTTGCAGTTAAGCAAATTCTTCGCTATCTTAAGGGAACTATTCAGTTTGGCTTACATCTATTTCCTGCGGTTATGTCTTCTGTCAGTCTTCGTGCACATTGTGATGCTGACTGGGCCTCAGATCCTGATGATCGTCATTCCACATCAGGAGCAGCAGTTTACTTAGGTCCTAACCTCATTTCATGGTGGTCTCACAAGCACCAGGTTGTGGCTTGCTCAAGCACTGAAGCGGAGTATCGCAGCTTGGCTCAAGTTACCGCTGAAGTTCTCTGGATTGAAACTCTACTCAATGAACTTGGAGTTGCTTTTCATACTCCACATTTTCTGTGACAACCAAAGTTCAGTTGCCAGTGCACATAATCCTACTCTTCATGCTTGTACTAAACATATGGAAATAGATTTCTTCTTTGTTTGTGAGAAAGTACTTCAAAAGCAGGTGCAAGTGATTGATGTTACAGCATAGGTTCAGTGGGATGACCTCCTGCAAAGCCTCTCTTCAGCTCATTTTCTTTTTCTTAGAGACAAACTCAATGTGGCTGCTCATGATTTCACATCCACAGAGTTTGCAGGGTGTGCATGAGTAATGTATAGAGAGTGCAGTTTGTTACTGCGATTCTCAAGTTAGTTAGGCTTTGTATCTCAATTAGTTAGAATAAGTCTCATCAAGTCATATTGGAATGAATAACAAACTATCAAGTTCATTCTTTCATTTTCGAAATTCTATCTGAATATTAACAACACCCAATTAGGAATGTAAAGCATTTTCCTAATTGTTATAAGATTGGTGACATCAAATTGGTTCTTTCAATGAATACTTCAGTCATCAAATAATGTCCAATTTATCCTAGAAACAAAAACTCCTGATTACTTTGATTTCAAAAATTATCACCCATTGAACAAATTATGCAACAATAATCTTTTAAAACAATTTATGTTCTGAAAATATTTTCTGAACATAAAGTCCAAAATAGGGGTTTAGTCATTCAAAATTTCTAAACTAGCCACTGTTTACATTTTGTCAAGAGCAATAAACATATAGAAAGAAATGCCAACTCGAAAAACAAAATGAAGAAGAGGCAGTATCTTTCACAGCATTCTTCAGAAAACGTACCTTCTATCTTAACTCCATCATTATTTTGGATCACATTGGAAGCCTTCTTAATTATACTTGAGTAAGCTTTGCCACATGCTGAATCCATAAATGCATATAAATTATACCCAATAAAAATGATAAAACAGACTTTTCTCGTGTTATATGATTGTACCTGAGGTTAACCTAGACATATTTTGATTATTGATTTCTGCTTTCTTTGATTCTTCATAGCTGAGATGTTACGCCAAAGAATTAGCAGAGTAATAAACAATAAATTCAAATAATCACAATTAATGGGTGAATCGTACTTTATTCCATCAGTGAAGGGAGGTTCTTCTTTCAGAATAAGCTCAGCAGTTGGAGAAAATTCTGCAAGAATATCATGTAATGGGTTTAAAAATGTAGGAGAACTTTAGGTTTAAAAAAGACCAAACACATGTAATGGGGATATGAAGTTGGCATTATAACAAACACGTGTAATGGGCAATGAAGTTGGCATTATAACAAACACGTGTAATGGGCAATGAAGTTGGCATTACAACAAAGAAAGGATAGAATTCTCTTTTGAAGGCTACCCCTTCACAATAGGCTTCTCCTTCTCCTACTATTTCAGCAATGTCCCCCTCCCTTTCCAATTAAAATCACCTAACCAATTGTATACCTACTCTGTAATTGTAATTTTCTCCAACTTCCTGAATCTTATCAATTCAACCAGTTGGTCACATACTATGTAACTAAATTCATGGAACGAAACAAACTAATCAAGCCTTGTATGCAAAATCTTCAAAAGTTATGATCTTAGTTCATTGAGAAACAAACCTTTCTTGGCTTCATGTCCCTTCGCCATGGCAAAAAGTTCCTCTTTGCTCTTTCCCATAACATGAGACAAATCCTGGGCGTGCATATGAACAATTACGCTGTGCATTCAAATGATGGTTGCATGTATAATATTAATGACAGTTCTCAAATAATCTTACAGGGAGAGGAAAACATGGTGAATTCATATATACAGCATTATAGTGATCAATACATTGAGATTTGCTTTTTGTTCCAACATATTCTGCAACTTCATTCCAATTCCCAAATCCATACATTTCAATGCCCTATAACAAAAATTCGTTTAGAAACATGAATTTTGGTAACAAGTAATAAGGAAGAAAAGTATACATGATTTAACATATAATGTAAAAGAAAAAACAAAACAGAGGTGTTCCCCATACTCAAATCTTTTACCTCTAGAAGTAACATCTCTTCATCTGCATTCCAATCTGGACATATAAGTGGAAAAGATAGATTATCCTGTAGTAGAAAAAAATGCTTTAAAATTTAAACTAATACATTAATATATTAACCATGAACATGGATAAACATATGCTGGAAACTTCATTCACAATAAATTTTATTACTTTTATCTCAAAATGTTACATGTATGATGATAGCATGCATATCAAGAAAGTTGAGAACTCTCATTAAGCTTTTATCTTCTAGAGAAGGCCATAAAGCGAACAAAAAGGAAAGGAAGGTCATGTGCATTCTCAGAACAAGGTTAAGAAAAGCTTCCAGCATGGGAGAAGCAATATATTAGAATAACTTAATAGCGCACAGACAAGTCAGCAAGCCAATTCTGACCCATTTAGAAAAATATTTTAAACAAAAGAAATTGCTATCATCATCATGCAATAATGCACAAATTTACAGATAATTAAAGCAAGCACTAATTAAGTAATTATTCAACAAATTATTAACAATCTAGTTCGTCAAGCAACAAAGTATTGCTATTAGGGAATTGATAACAACTAACTTTCTTAGTAGTCTCTTAGCATTTTAATGCTTTCCTGTTCTTCATTCTTAGAGGAAAGAAAATAAGCACAAGAAGGAAGGAAGAAGCTTTTGTCAGTCATTCACAACAAATTGATCAACTGTACCTTAGAGAAAAAAATGAAGATGTAAATCTGTGAAAGTAATACAATAAATATAAAAAGGTTCAATGCATAGAAGGTTTACCATAATCCGATACAGATGATTGCTTTTGTGAGGTGTCACCTCAGCACCAACAGAGAAGCACTCTATGCAGAGGTCAAAATCTTGACACACAACACATTTGATGCGAATCTTCCCCGAAATATCTTTGTTACAATAATTACAGTGATAAAGAGATACCTTGCTATTAGTTATTCCTTGGCCTACCACATTTAGAAAATGATGTTACAAAAAATGCGAATGGACCTTTTGGAGGGAAGGCAGGCATGTGTTGATAAAAAATCACCTGTAGGTACAGTTTCTAAATTTTCTATATTCAGAGCAGCCCTTTTTCTTTTTGATCTAAAAACAGAAAGCAACGAAAGAAACATTACAACATAAGAGTAATTAAACAAAAATATGTAGCAGCTAGAAGGAAGCATTCAAGAAGAATTTCAATGCATCCAAGGACATTCCACACACAAAAATCTACAACAGAATAAAGTCATTCTAGGACAAGAAAAAGTATACATTTTTCTTTTATATGAGAAAAAAAAAAAACTAATAACATGTAGAACTCGAGTTTTTTCCTTATTTCCATCTTCAAACCTGAAAACAACCACCTTATTTACAAAAGCATTTTAAGACTTCCTTGCACCCAAACTGTTGATCCTGTGCCCATGTATACCTCACAGCTGATGCACAGAAAACATACTAAAAATGCATATTTTCCTAACATTTTCAACTATGATTGTAGATACTCCTAAATATCTTCCTTAAATATATGCTTGCCAATATATTTTCCCAGAAATGTGTTCTTGCTTAAATATTAACAACCTTAAATTATAGAAGAACCTTTAAATACATTGATGGAATTTTCTTCACAACTAAGTACTTAAATTTAACATCTTTCATATTATAGTGAAGTAGAGGCCTGAGTCACATACAAAACAAAGAAAAAATTCACTATGATCAATGAAGATTGTAAGTAGTCACTCCACACTCAAACCCTGACCCAGTACACCCAAGTCCTCTTCATCACTTATATTTTTTACACTTTAAAACTTATAAACCAAGTCACTGCACTCCTGTCTCATATCTCCTAGTTAAGATTCATGAGGAGAGAAGAAAATGAGAGAAAGAGTTTCGTAAGAATAAACTGTTTCTGTATTCAGAAGAAATTATTACAGCAATGAGATACAGTATTTATATTGTTAGAAAACAGTATAAATTGTAATTCAGTTGAACTAATTTGATACTAACTGACAGGACTGAAGCTCACTAGCTAACTACCAACTGAGCAATCTAAACCAATGGGCTTGGGCTACACAGGCCCAACTACAACCCGCTTTACATTAAAAGAAAACAAAGGTACAACAGTATATCTCTAATATCCTCCCCCCCCCCCTCCTCAAACTCAGGGTGGACAACTAAGGGTGTTCTTGTCAAACACCGTGAGTTTATTCTGAGATCTTCAAGGCGTACTGATCACAGAGCTTTGGTGAGAGTATCTGCTCACTAGTCTTGAGCTGCAACATGGCAGACTATTAAGCTTTTGTTCAACACCTTTTCTCTATTGAGTATTAAATTAAAAGTATACTCTCTAATCCTGTCCCCTAACATATGCCCTGTGGCTGCAGAACCAAGGATTCACTCTCCAGTACTTTTATGTTTAGACAAGAAAGGAAAGTGTAATTTACTTTTGTGCAGGCGGTGCCGTGGCAAGGCAGTTTTTTGGTAAAATGCCATTCTATGGTGGTGGCATTGCAGGTTTTGTATGGCGGCTGCTAGAAGCATGGCACCCATTGCGGCATGGTGGAAAAGGCAGTTTTTTAATTAAAAAATCAAAAATACAAGAAATGGACCTGTAGCCCGACCCAACCCAATTGAAATAAAGTATTTTGAACACTAAAGAGAACCCACGACAGAGAAGGTTCTCTCTTGAATCTTTTAGAAGAAAAATCTAAAACTAGCACTATATTTAAACACCTTCATGAACTGGTCAACAATAGTTTTCAATTATTTCTTCACAGTTTTTATACCAACAGTGGGAGGGAATATTTCTCACATGACACAACACAACTTCAATGTTTACGTATCTAAACATGGCATCTTTCACCAAAGTTAATGCAATCATACACCTCAAAAAAATTTCTGAGAGAGACAAAAAAAAAATTGGCACATTCTTGACCTTATTTTGTCCATCATGTTCACCTCAAATGTTACAAACCACTTTTGGGGGGAGACTGTTTTAATGGCTACCTATCTCATAAATTGTCTTCCCTACAAACCTCTTCAATTCTCAACTCATTTCAATTGTTTGAAAAAGGCTTTTCAGTTGGTCAAAAATCTCAAGTTTCTTCCATCAAAAATATTTGGTTGTATTTTCTTCACTCAAACTCTAGTCCTACACGGGAAAAACATGATCCTAGGTCCCATAAATACACATTCCATGGTTATTCTCCCATGCATTTAAGGATTGACAGAAACTTCAAATTTCATAAGTCAGTAATTGAAAAAGCAACATTTACCCTTACTACATTCCAACTAAATTACAGGAAGTAGATGTTCTCATAAATGCCTTGTTGAAAATCTGACCTTGAGTATAAATGTATAATGTTGACAAGGTGGGAATGACTTGTATCTATTTACCAGCATGAAAGGAAGAGTCAAAAATCAACCCCTAAATTTTAGGAGGATCACAGCATCTCATTAATTGAAAGGATTACAATCAACTATTCTATTTTTATTTCATTCATGTAATTATGAGATTCCTAGTTAATTCTGGGAATATCCTATTTATTATTTCCTTTTTCGTTTCTTCCTTCTTTCCATATGGGCATGAAATAATAAAGAGATGAAATAACTTTTTTCATACTCTCTGCTCATAGAAACTATCTCATAACCTATGAAGCACAGACATAGCGGATGAAGGAAATGTTGAGATGTCCAACACCAACACACAATGGACCCATGTTAGACATGTTTTTGCAATGTTGGAATTTTTAATTTATTTTATTATCAGCTTTGACATGGCGGCAACACAGCCCATTTGGCCTAACACATACCAGTTACATTTTTTTATCAAAAATTCAACCTAAAGATTAAATTATAACAATAATCAAATTTCGTTTTTAAAAGTTAACATATTATCGTAAATCTTTCACAACAAATCTCTCTCAAATACATTTGCCCTTTCTGCAAGTTCTCGCACTTGTCTATCCATGTTCGTCGGCATCACTGGTTCTCATCTATTCATCGCAATGTTATCAATAGCCGATAGCCACTATTTAACAACACTGACTCGTCTGCATCTTTGGTCCACCATTCATGTTTATTCGTCTTTCATCACTGGTTCGGTGATTCAATTTTGGTTTTTTTCTCTTTCTGATTTCTATTATTTAATATATACATATATAAACGTATATATATGACGTGTTCCAGTGTCCTATGTTTTAGACTTCAGTTGTGTGGTCATGTCCTCGTGTCTCTGTTTGTGTTGTGTTCAATATCCTTATCGAAGTTGGTGCTTCATAGCTCATAGCCTCCCGATCATTATTTATCACTCTTATAAACATCTTACAATTCTCTCAATTCAGAAATGAAAACTTACTCCTCTACTTCCATCTCCAAATCCACCATCCAAACAAACCCTAAGAATCTCAAAGCAATAATATTCCGTTCAAACAAACCAAGTAGTACTACTCTTCAATACAAAGCCAACCATGCCATTGACTCCAATGATTAAAAAAATGGCACAAGCATAGAATTAAGTAACGACAGGCGGAAAAGCACGTTCTATAACATAGGACACTCCTAAGTCCAATGAAGTCAAGTCAGTGAAAAAGTTAAAACATTGTAAACCCTTAATTATTTCAATTCAATTTAATTTTCCTTGTCCCGAAGCTTAATTAATTTCATAGTAGCAAAGTCTAAACGCGAAAATTGAAAGAAAAGCGCTTTTGGTAATCGGAAACAAACCTGTGGTTGGGGTCATCGTCAGCGGAGCGCGACGCAGCTCGGCACCGACCCATTTCTCCCACTGACTCACTCCCACTCACTCACCGACGCAGCTTGGTAATCGCTTTTTATTTTAAAAATATCCACTTTCGCACTAAAACGGTAAGAAATGTTTACTATTCTAGTGTATTTTTTTAATTTTTAGTTAAAATTACATACTAAAATAAATGAAATTTTATTACAATTTACAAAGTTAGATACTAAAGTGAATTTTTATAAAATTAAAGACTAAAATAAATAATACTTATGATTTAAAAATTAAAATAAAAATAGGGTTTCAGTAAAAAAATAAATTAACTTTCAGTAAAAAATTAAAATACAGTTTCA
>JAMLFT010002631.1:0-24698 GCA_026544285.1 Pachyrhizus erosus | reverse complement strand
GTTGTCAGTATATTAATATATATGATAAGTTTATTCTTTTTTATAATAATTATATTAAAAATTATATTTAAAATAATTTTTAATTAATTGATAACATAAAAAATCTTTACACTGATAGTATATAAAGAATAAACTCATAAATATGTTTAGATATCATTATTGCATACAAAGTGAATAAAATCAAAGAAATAAAAGGAAATAACCACAACATTTATAGCTACCTATCATTCTCAACGTTATCATATTAAAATGAGAAGAAATTTTAAAAAATATAATTAAAATGCATTAAAAGTGTAAAAAATATTTATATAATATCTAATAACAAATTATTATGCATAGTATTATTTTAATTTTTATAATAATTATTTTAAAAATTATATATAAAACATAAAAAAAAGTTATATATGAAAGATTAAATAATCTCTAATATCTTAAAATAAGTAATTTTTTTATTTTAATTCTTTTAAAAATTTCTTTAATTTTAGTCATATTTTTTTTAATTCTTACTTCCTAACTAAAATAAAAAAAGTTAAAGTCTAAGAAAATTAAAAATTTTTAAAATACAAAAAATACAAAAATAAAAAATACCTTATATTATAAAAATTAAAATATTATTTAAGTCTATATAAAATAGTTTTTAATTAATTAAAAATGTATACACCAAAATTAAACTCTTTGAAGAAAATTAGAACTACCTAGTTACTGTGGTATTAAAAGTGAGATCTAGGAACTGCGTTGTAATGAATGCTATGGTTACTTTCTAGTTCTACTTGTTTGCTTTACAAAAGTGCTGATATTCTCATTATCTTCCATTACGCATCCGTCACAGGTATACCATACCTACTAAAACTCAGCGACAGATCATATCATATCAGGTGATAAGCTAGCTTATATATGTACACAAACCAAGAGGTAGAAGGGAAAATTTGCAGAAAATAGCTGCAAAAAATATCTATCTATCTAATCTATATTCAATTATGCTTTTCCATCTGGAATTCTGAAAAAGCAAGTTTAATTTATTGTGGAAAGAGTTAAAAAGCAAGCAATACTAATATGGGTAGGGGAAAGGTGGAGCTGAAGAGGATTGAGAACAAGATAAACCGCCAAGTGACATTTGCAAAGAGGAGGAACGGGTTGCTCAAAAAGGCTTATGAACTCTCTGTCCTCTGTGATGCTGAGGTTGCCCTTATTATCTTCTCCAACCGTGGCAAGCTCTATGAGTTCTGCAGTGGCCCCAGGTACCCCTTACAGCCAAATTACCCCATCAAGTTTTTTTGTTTGTGACCCAGCTTTTGAGTGTGAATTGTGAAATAAAAATATTTTTTTTTTGTTTTTGTGGGAGTTTTCTTTTCTGGGGGTCTTGACTTTCTTTCCCTTTTTTCATGGGGTGCTTAAAGTTTACATCTTGCTGTTGGTAAAGTGATTTGTGCTTGTGTTTTCATCAGGGGTTTGTGTATCATGGACTTTTTTAGTTTTTGGTAAGTTTTGGTTGGTTTGCTTTGTCTCTGGTTTTCTGGGTCTGATTTGTAGGGCTTGGTGAAGGATGTGTTGTTTGTTTTTGTTTTTGTTGTTTCTTTTAATTTTTGTTTTTGGTCTCTCTTACAGTTTTAATTTTTTCTTTTTTATGTTCATGCTTTTTGAAGAATTGTTGTGAGAAGGCTGCTACAACTTGTAGATCGTTTTGCTTCAAAATTTTAGCTTGATGATTCAAGTTCATACATGATTCAAGTTTGGAGTTGTATATGTCTTATCATGGTTCATTTCAGTTTGTGGTTTAGTTTAATGATTAAACTTATTTATATTAGTTCGTATTTCATATATATTAATGATCTGAAATCACTCCGTTTTGATTTATTCAAAATCTAAACTATGATATATAGTTTTGCAATACCATAATATTCTGTGATTATAATTTCCTTACCCTGGTAAGGTTTTGTTAGTGTCTCGCTTGCAGTGGAAATTAAGTGGAACTTTCCGTTCTTAGAGAGTTTTGATGAAAATTAAAGAAGGGGGAAACCACTGGGAAGGTTGGGGTGTGGTCTCCGTTTTGGAGCTGCAAAGTTTTATTGCAAAGTTCATAGAATTAGAAATATTGTGATAATAATTATTCATGTATTTTCACGTAATAGCCTTTTTGGATTCAGATCCTCTACTTCTTTGAAAATACTGATCTCAGGTGTTCTTAATTTTAATATTTGATAATTTAATATATAAAGGAAAGATAAATTAACTTGCATGAATATTAGATTAGTAACTGCACCAGGTGCAGTTCTTTTTGAAACCGCATGAGATTCACTTCCCCTTTAAAATTGATGGTTCATAACTTTATGACCAAGTGATATAGACTATAGAGGTTAGTCCTTAACATCTTTTTTGTAACAAAACAATTTAATTTTATATAATCATTCATATATTTTCATTTTTTTGAGGAGATATATTTTCATTTAACATATACAGCTTTACTAAGAGTAAATAGTCATGAGTATCTATGTGTATGTGTGAATTAAAGTTGATAAACTTAAGTTTGAATTAAATTTAAATTTTTAAATTAAATATATAAAAACAACTCAAATCTTGTTTTTATAAAATTCAAATTTTAAGCAAAATTTTATTGTTCAAAGTATTTTTTTGAGAATAATTAAACATATTACAAAACTGAATTTTAGTCTTAAAAAAGATGTCTAGCATTAAAAAAATACTTTTTGAACTATCAATCAAACATGTCCTAAATTTTAATTTTTCATTAAGCAATAATTCAATTTTTTACGAATTGTTTGTTTTGAGTTTTGAAGTTTTGGAATGTAAGTTCAAGTTAAATAAAAAGAAAGAATTTTTACCTTCCTGCAAAATGGCACCAAGAAAGTGATATTGCCTTGATAGTTGTGTAATGTTCCGTGTTTGTTATACTGTAAAGACAAAGCAGTTAGTTGATTTACACCTATGCTACATCAATGATAAATGTAATATTAGATAATGTTCCGTGTTTTATGAAAAGAAACACTAACAATAACATTCTAGATCTTTTGAAAACTATATTTACAACCCCAAGATTCTCTTTGTTCATGTATACTTGATTCTGATTAGACGTTCACCCATATGTCAGAACACATCAAAAGAAAAGAAAACAAATTATGCATTTGCATACAATATAAAAGATAGGACTTTGGTACAATGCATACTGTAAAGTATAAAATTGAAAGTTTTTTTGTGAAACGTAAAATGGAAAGTTAAATTCATATATTATTATATGATTTTATGCTGAAGACCTATATATGATATTTGTACGTACATATTTTACTTTTGAAGTGTCATCACAAACTTTCTTTAAGATTTGATAAGCTTCTTTACTTGTTACAATAGTTTCTCTCTCCTTTGGTGATTTTATAAGCCATCCATGTTTGGTCAACATTCCAGGTGTGTTATACTTTTTGGCATGCGTATTTAATTATTGCATAAACATCATACGAGTACATATTTTACAGTTTCTAGGTTAAATAAAACATCTTGCAATTCACTATCAGAAGGAAATCCTATATGCATATATGTTAATTACTGCATGATTGATTACTGGCTTAATTACTGGTAGCTCTAAAAGTGAATCATAAAGATTAAAGCTGTGCAGACCTTGCTGCATAAGACAACCTTTGTGTTTATTTTGCTGCATGACTAGATATTCTTAATACCCTATATCTTTCTTGCCCTGTATTAAACTTTGGTATTACAGAGGATTGTTGATCATGTATGATGTGTATGGAGACATGTAAGAGATTTCATTGTTTTTACTTTTCTAATTAAGAAGCATCCTTAGTTATCCAAATTATATAAGCATGAAACTTTGATGAGTAAGTTAATGGTGATGCACTTGAATAGTTTGCAAGAGGCATTTAGTTCAAAAGTTTCAGTTACTATGGAACAAAAACATGAATAAACTTTCATTCCAGTTTTTGAAATTATGAGCCATATACTGTATGGCATTTTTAATTACATTCTTAATGCTAAAATTGATACTGATATATTACATACTCAAGGGTATTCATACTAGCTATTTCTTCTACTTTAATATCATCTAAAATTCTCGTTTTAAAAGTACACTTGGTCCTGGAAGATTTATATCCATCGTATATAATGTTATTATTCCAAGACTTACTATAACCAATCCCAAGGTTGATACATCTATCTGACTCAATTATATTAACTTCCAAGAATCGGTAATTTCTCAGTTGTGTTGTTAGTACTTCAAGTGTAAATTTTAGGTTTCACATTAGCTGCGAGTGATCTTAATTCAGATAAATTTAAGAAAGTAGACTCGTATATTTAATGTGGTTTTGGATAAAGATATAATTTTATCCTTAGTCTTATGGCCTGTTGTAAATACCAGATATTTGGAGACGTGGTTAGTGTGGATTGGAGTCATGTTTATATTTGATTCTTTGTTGATAATTTTGTTGAAAGATACTTATCTTGAGTAAGAAATAAGACCATGCTTAGTATTATTTATATATATTAATTTAATTATATTATTAGCTAAACTTTTATATTTAAAAGATAAATTTTGATACCATTTTAAAAATATGGACTGAGTCTAACGTAATTCTATAAAATCAATTTATAAGATAAAAATTATTTCTATTTATATATACTAATTTGGTTATATTATTAATTCACCTAGAATTTTAATAAATTTTGAGTAAAGATGCAGAAATGCAAGTCTCCCCTTGTTCCAAGGAAGTTCATAAGTTGTTTGTTTTGAGGGTCAAAAGTGATAATATTTTCTAGATTGAGAAGAAGTAAGTTGTGAGAATTGAGAAAGAAAAATGATTTAATAAATAAAGATAAGGAAATCAAATTAGAGGAAGTGAAATTTTTACTTTCCTAACCATATTAAAAGCCAAATTAAGAAGATTACTTTTGATTTCAATAAAGAAATAGGGATGTAGCATGCTAATCATTCATTGTAATCTTCCTCCTCATAATTTATCTAATGCAATTTTCTTATAATCAATACAAATTTTTGTGTAAGCGCATGCATGTGTGTGAATATGTTTGAAATGAACGTAAAAGATGAAATAAATTAATCTTAATTACACACAGTGATTCACCATTACAGGTGTTTCACTTAATTCTAATATTGAAAATAAATGGTTTCAAAGTTATATGTGGGTTGGTAAAGATAAGAAAAAGATTTATTTTTTTAGTAACTTCTGAATTAAATATATTGTAATTTTTAACTTGTCCATTACAGTAATAAATGAGAAATTATATTTTGACATAATTAAAACCCAAATTTAAAATTTCAGGATTCTAAAATTAGTAGTACTGCTTATGTGAAAATAAAATACACGTGTTTGATGTAGGCTCAGCTCATGATCATGAGATATATAGTAATACCAAGAATTAATTTCATTGCCTATATTATTATTATATGATTTGATTTACACTATCTTAATTGTTTAAACCTTGCACTTCCTTTTTCTTGAGGTAAAATGTGTGGATATATACTCATACTGGTTATTGGTTTCAGTATGGTCAAGACACTTGAACGGTATCACAGATGCAGTTATGGAGCCTTGGAAGTCCAGCACCAACCTGAAATAGAGACACAGGTCTTCATTTTTCTTGTTTTGACTAGAATACATTTTTAAGAGGATAAAAAGGATAGAAGTTTAAAAATGTAGGATATGTTGGGTTTGAGAAATTCATTTTCGTTTATTTTTTTTATAAATAATTAGAAAAATGTTACTTTACTTTATTTTTTTTTACAATTATAGTCATATAGAAATGATACAAATTAGGGTTATTATGTTTTTTTTTTCTCTAATATATTTTGCAAATTTAATCTCTAAACAAAATATTAACCGGTTTTTTTATTCTATATCTTTTTTTCATTAACATTTTTTGTCCTTATCATAGTGTATTTCAATTAAACAATAATAGTTTGATATGATAATTATATATAATTTTTTAATATATTATGATTTTTAGTCTATTTTTCATGAAATTTACTTTTAATTCCTCCATATTTTTGACTTAATTTAGTTCCTTATCTTTTTAAAAAATTTACTTTTAAGATCTTAATATTTTTTGTTGGTCTTAATTTCTCAATTATTGTTCATCACTGTTTTTAATTTGTCTCTCATTAAATATCACATTTAAGCAATGTAACAACTGAGTTGGTAGCATGTGAATTATTAAGTGAACTATATTAGATTAACTTGATAATGTATGATAAAATGTTGGTTTAAGACATTTTTTAGTTTAAGAGATGCAAATTTTTTTGTAGTTTTACATCTCTAGAAAAGTGGTTTGAAAACCTACTTTAATAGTAGTTCAAAACACAAAATCAACAACCCACAATAAACAAAATCAACAAGAATAAACAAAATCACAAATCATTGAGTCTATGAATCAAAACTCTAAACACTAAAACTAAGTGTTTTCAATCTTTGGACCTATCCAAACCTCAATCTCCAACCTCACTTCTCAAACAAGTGTTAAACACTCCCATTTCAATGTTGCTCTCACAAACCCTTTTGCTCTACAAATTACATTGTGCACAAAGGATGGACACAAGGCAATGATGGTGGTAAGAGCTAGGCGACATTGACGGGTTTTGATGTCATGAGATTTTTCAAGTGGATTGTTATTTTGTATCTTGTGAGTTGTTAATTTTGCTGATTACATATCCTTTTATATATATATATATATATTTTAAATTTTCAAATCCCTTTTTGGTGGTTTTACCACTAAAAAATTTATAATGCTTTAAAACTATTAAAAAATATCTTGAACCAACAATATTTTATCACATGATTATTATATGAAACTAATTCTATATATGACAAGTCAAGTAACAGTTGATATCATGATTAAAAACATTGACAAAAAATAGATAAAAATTAAGACTAGTCAAAAAGTTGTTGATAGATTAAAAGTGAATTTTATAAAAAAATGATAAACTAAAAATATAATTTACAAAAATATTTTACACATAACTATTACATCAAATTAGATGATGTAACAACTTACATGACTGCAAACATGACTATCACATCATTATTTAATGATAATACTTGATAGAAATTAAAAATGTTTAACGATGTAAAATGTATAACAAGGAAGATTGGTCAATCTTTTGCTGAAAGACTGAAAGTGAAATATGCAAAATGTTTAAGGACAAAAACATAATTAATCCTAAAACTAAGGTGTAATTTTTTTTACATTGCAACTGTTGCCTACAATGGTTGGAATATTCTGTTTTATTATCTTAATTTATTTGTTTTTTGATAAATATTAAACAGACTTGATAACCCTTTTTAGAACTTAAAGAGTCAAAACTCCTAATACCATTACATTGAATTTATTTTATTAAAAATACTTGATTCTTCTAACTTCAATTTTAAGTTGTGTTCTTGTACACTCATTTTTATTTCCTTTTCTCAAGTGTATATAATATATATGACTTGTTTGTCTGCTAGTAAATTCGATCTGTCATAGTCCAATAACATGGATTGATAACTTTTGGCAAGGTCTAACATATGTCACCCATGCTTTTGTGCAGAGGCGCTACCAAGAGTACCTGAAGCTAAAATCCAAAGTTGAGGCACTGCAGCAGACACAAAGGTAGAATGCTAGTGCAATTATCTTGTTTCGAAACAATGTTTTATTTTTTTTTAATTTTATTAATAATTAGAAAAATATCATATTATTTTTATGAGCAAAGTACACTAACCATCTTTGCAAATTTGTAAAATTACATAAATACTACTTTTTTTAACATTTATAATAATTTCTCTTTAAAAAAGTCCAGTATAATAATTTGAAATTACTAAGAGAGATTAGTATAATATACAAAGGAAGATTAGTGTAAGAGTATAAAAAATTAAGATGTGTTTGTGTAATTTCATAAAATTTTAAGAATAATTAGTGTACTTTACTTTATTTTTATTATTTTTTGTCATTTTAAATATTTTCTGTATAGAAAACAGTAATAAAAATACACAGAAAATGTTGTTTTCATGTTTTATGTAAAAAATTCAAAAGCAGCAAAAGAAAGTTAAAATATAGAATGACATTTTTGGAATTATCAATAAAAATAAAATGAAAAGGAAAATTAAAAAAAATGTTTTCTGGAATTAAGTAAGGCACATGCTAGTTAAATCCACAAGTATGAATATCAAACATTGGTTTTATTACTCTGTAGAAACCTCCTTGGGGAAGAATTGGAGCACTTAGACGTTAAGGATCTTGAGCAGCTTGAACGTCAGCTAGACTCTTCCTTAAAGCAAATAAGGTCTAACAAGGTATTCAAATTTATTTTTCTTTTGGCTTAAAAAAAACAAGGTTATGCAATTTTAGCATCTGAGTGTGATGGTGCTAACTGATCATATATCATATGTTATAAGAGTAATTTCTTTGTATAAATTAGAATAACTATGTTGAATGTATGAGAGTTTTTTCAAAAATTATTCTTCTCAAGAATGTAGAAACAGTGTTTTTTAGAGTTTTTTTTTTCCAACGAAAATGTTGTAAGGAATTCTTTTAACCTCTAATCTCCTTTAATTTATTCCTTCTATTTTTAAATTGAATTTTAATATTTTTTAAATAACACCAAAAATTAAAAATAATCTTGAATCACTTTATCATAAATCTAAAATATATTTTACATGTTTAAAAATATTTATTTATTACAATTTTTAATTATAATATATTTTATATATTATAAATATTCATTTTTTATAAATTTAGTTACATAAAATAAATATTATGACAAGAGATGAAGAGAAAGATAGACAGGAATAATAGGCATTTTATTAGGTGTTTAAAAAATATAGGTATTCATGTATTATTGTAAAAAAAAAATTATTATTATATGATTGAAAGATGAAAAAGTAACAAGGGTAATTGACATAGAAGACTCATGCATGCCTGCTAGTGTCACTTGAATTAATTGAAGTTGAATGAATTTTATTGTTTTTTCTGGAAAGAACTGTAGGAATGGAGTTTGTAGTGAAAAGAATATTGAGGTATTCTTTCATTGCTGCAATTCACATGAGAAAGAACATGAAATCAGACTAGGGTACTTCATTGAAGTCAAACCAGAATCAGTACCTCTTATTTTTTATAATCTATAGAATAAATTATAATAATACTTCTCATGTTTTATACAAATTATATTCAATATTATTATTTATATTATTTTTGTAATAACCTTTTTTAATATTTAAAGATAATATACTCACACTTTCTTATATATTATTTTAACATTTTTTAATATTTAAAAATATTACATTAATATTCTTAATATATTATATTGACATTTTTATAAAGGAGATTGATGGAAATGTTAAATAAGAGATATTGCTTATAATTTTAAAAAAAATTTAGGAAGCAGTACTGCAATTTACTGTAATTTATAAAAGCTGAAATTTTGGTTGCGTGCATGCAGTATTGATCTCACTTGCTCATTAGCTTGCTTCTTGTAGTCATTATTAATTTCTGTTCATTCTAATTTCTTTAATTTAATTTAATTTATGTGTTTCTAGTGACTAATATGAATTATAGTTCCAAATTTCACTTTAGATACATTTATGTAAAATAATTTAGATTGGGGAATTTAAATGAGCATCATCCATTTCATAATCCTTCATTGAAACTATACCAAAAAAATTAATAAAATCTGTTCTACATATTTTATAGGAGAAAATATAAAACTGACTAAAAATATCTATATCATTTGAGGATTGAGAAGTTTTGACTTTCTAAAATTTGTTATTTACTGATTATTAGTAGCTTCATAATTCATTATTCAAAATGTTTGGTGCATATATTAATTAAAAGAGTTGGAATAGGTTCGAGCCAAATTTCATAAGGACTTAACCTATTTTTAAGAGAGCAATGTTAATTATAATTAATTACGTATAACAAGAAAAACTATCACAAGCGAGAATGCAAATACTACATTCTTTAAATACCAAATCATATCCATATATACTATAAAATTCTATGTGAAAAATATATTTTTCTCCATATATTTTCTACTTTTTAATATTCCCTACAATTTTTATAAAAATTAAGCTGCTCCCACAATATGAAGATATACATTTTTTTTACAATAACGATACCAAAATTTAATTTGAACTCCAAATCTACGATAAATTACTAAAATTTCTCCCTACTAAACCGACTCTAATCAATTGTGAATCTATATCTGATTCATACTCAGTTTTGATAAACTCAAATGGTACATTAGTGGATTAGAACACCAACTCCACCAACTCAAATGCTACACTACAGTTACGTTTGGATTACCCGTCTAAGTCTATTAGAGAGTTCCAAACGTACGTTTAGAGAAAGAATTTTGTATTGTATGTTTGAATTAAAGTTTACAAACTCATATTTAATTTAAATTTGAGTTTGTAAACTGAATTTGTAAAAATAGCTTAAGTCTTTGATTCTATAAAATTTAATTTTTAGACAAAATTTTATTATATAAAAGTACTTTTAAGGATAACTAAACATATCATGAAATTAAATTTTATTTTCAAAAATACATTCAGCAGTTAATCAAGTATGTCCTAAACATGTCAATATGTCATGAAACTCAGCTTACTCTTCAAAAGTACATTTAGGATTTGTTTGTATATCTTTAATCATAAAAATAAATAAATAAACTTTTTCATAAATTAAAATTAACTTATACATAAACTAACTTGTAAAAACTTTCTTATATTTACAAAATTATTTAAAAAAACTTTTACAAATTATCTTATACATAAATTAATTTAAACTTATAAAAAAATATTTTTATTTTTTAAAAGTGTTTCCGAATAAGTTTATTTAAACATATTTTTAATATCCAAACATACTTATTCAACAGATAATCAAACATGTCCTACGTTTGCTTTCAACTTATTTTTAATAGGGTTCAAACGGTACCTTAAACATGCACTGCTACTGTCTTCCAAGTCTTGTATTTCTTTGTTCCCCGTTTTGAAAAGCTGGCTGTTTCTGACCTTTTAAACAAATGTTTACTTTCTGTTAAACGTATTATGTCATCCTTGTAAATATTCTCTAGTATAAAAATATGCTGGAAATGCTCCTTGCACAGACATTTTTGATTTCTTTGTATGCATCACAGGAGGTGTATCAGTCTCACATGAAAGAGAAAAAATAGAGATAAATAGTAAAAAAATGAATAATATTATATGCACATTTGGGTTCAGTTTAAATCTTAGCCCTCAAAATGTGTACTTGTTTTACACTGTTTGACCAAGATGCAACAAAGAGTTTAAGAATCACCAACATTCACAACTCATGCATGGATTGTGGACACTGTACTTATCTGTGATGCCTGTGTACTATTAAACAGTTTTCGTACCCCTATCAGTCTGTGTAACACCACGTTTAATTTAATATACATAACTATGATGATATCAGTCACAGAATTTTTGTTCTTTAGTGTACTATTTACATGCAAAGTTTAATTCTGCCCCACAAAATTAGCTACCAGTGGTGTAAGACTTTGCGTGAGTCGAAACAGTTTGATATGACAAGTTAGGTTTTAGAAATTCAGACTTGAACATAAATTGTCTTAGTCTTGTCTAAAGATTATTTGTCCCATATGCTGTTGGCCTGATTTTTTTTAATTATTTTATATTTTTATCTTTTTATAGTTGTTTGAATCATTTGAACTAAATTAAAATTGGGAATATACATGATAAAAAAAATTATTTTAAAAATAATTTTAAAAGAGTAATTATTTATCTTTAATTATATATATATATATATATATATATATATATATATATATATATATATATATATATATAATTTAATAATCAAAGATAGATTACTCAATAAAATTGTTAGATTAAAGGAATGTTTGGTTTAGGTTCTAAAATTACACTCTCGAGAATTCTTAGGAATGATGTGTCTAGAAATATTATTACTATGAAAAATATTTGGTTGACATTAAGCAATTTTAGAAAAAAAAAATTATTTAATTAAAAAATTAAAAAATGTGAAATAATAAAGTGAGGAGAGGTAATTAATTTAAAAACTAACTTCTGTTTTTATAGAAATTTAAGATATTCACCTTTCATTATGGAAATGTGAGGTAACTTAAATATGAAAATTTTATATTCTTAGATATATTTTTCTAAGACTTGTAGCAAACGTGAGAATATGATATTTTCAAACTTAATTTTTACAAATATTTTACAATATCTTGAAATAATGAAATGTAAAATGAAAAATATTTCTATTAAAATTACTGTTGTTGGAGTAATTTGATCCTTTTTCAATAGAAAAAAAATTAATAAACAAAAATTTTATGGGTTAAAGAGATTTTTATGAGTTTCTAAAGTTATAATTATATATATATAGAGTCCCAATTAATACCTCTATAATATTAATTGATCAAATCTTACATATTTTTATTACCTATAATGTTACTTCGTTTGTGATTAACTCATAACAGGAAATTAAGCATGGATAGAGTTTTACAACTAACAATTAGCATTTAATACATGCATTGTTAACTTTTGTGGATCACTTTTGATTCTTAGCAAAATATTGTGTGACAAGCTAAGAGGAAATATTTCAAGCACAACATATAGTGTTGCTAACAATATTTTCATATGTATCTGTTCCTTGTCTCCAGACACAACAGATGCTTGATCAACTCTCTGATTTGCATAGAAAGGTAACCTTTTGTTAATGCTTTTTTCTATGTCATCCTTAAATATATATAATTTAATCATAGGCTGCCCACCAACTCTGTTTTTGATGGACACACAGGAAGAGATGCTACTGGAAACTAATAATATCCTGAGGAACAAGGTACCAAAAAAAATATTTTTCAAATATTATTATATATATATATATATATATATTATGATGCACGAATACAATACATGCATCATATATCATATATATTAGATATACATGATGATATAATTATTTTAAAAATATATATCATATGATACATGTAATATACAGATCTAGTTAGATATGTATGAAAATTCATAAAACATAAAATATATAATTTGAATTATGCAAATCCAAATTAAGAATATATTTTTTACATTACTAAAAATATATATAAATCATTATCATCATCATAAATTACTTTCTATTGTTTATAAGTAAAAATTATACTATTATTATTCTTATTTCTTGAAATTGTTAATAAAAAGGATAATTTCCATTTTGATTCATCAAGAGACAATGTTTACACACATTTAAATACCATTTTGATATCTATAATACAATGTTTTTTTAATTTTAATTGTTTAATATTTTTTATTTTAGTAATTTAAAGATATATATTTTTTGTTATAGTCTTTATTGTTAACTTATAAAGTTAATTAATGACATAATAGTAATGTTGATAATTCGTTCTTGTCATCAAATAGTTTGATAAGACAATCATGTATAATTTTTTAAAAAAATATGTTTTACATTCTCATTTATTTAAAACAGTTAATAACTAGTTGATAAGAGATTTATAAAAGTAATTTATATAAAAAAATTATATGTGACTGTCATATTAAACTCTGGATGATGTTAAACTCTTGAATAATGTGATAAGTTAATGAAAAACTAATATTACAATTACATAATTAGTTAACGTTATTATTTGATATCATGAACTAAGATAAAAAAAATTTAAATATTTAAATAACTAAAAAGTAATAAATTAAAATAAAAATATCCTATTTTATAGAGAGTAAAAAGTTATTTAAGTCTTATAAATATATCTATGTTGCATATGTTTCTATGTCTCATGTAATTGTATTGCATCTTCGTAAATTTTTTAAAGGTTTGGACATTTCAACCATACATATTGGTAGAGTATAAAAAAATATTAGTTTCTGATATGGATACATGAAGTAAATTAAAGTACACGAGCTTCATAGAATATATATGATATGGGTAGCTGAATCTGATCCTGTCAATCCTTGTTGAATTTTCTCTTTGAAACTTTTACTTTTTTGGAAAAGTTATTAAAAAGAATCAATTATTCAAATTATGTATTGTTTAAAAGAATTCAAATTATATTATTCACATTAGATCATCAAGAAACTAATTGTTATTATTTTGTGGTAGACAGTGGCACTAGGCATTATTGTTCAATTGCAAATGTTTAATTATTGCAATATTGGTAATAAAATAAATCACTTTGATGATATAATACTTTGAGTTTTTCTACGTAGTTGAACTTTGCCTTCCTCAATCATGTTGATTATTAATGATCGTCGTACTTAAAACCTGCATTCTTTAGTATTGTGTTACCTGAACTATACAGAAATTGTGAACCTGGACCAAGTATCTCATTACTGTCAAACATCTAATAAATTTTAATTCAGCTTTTTAAAAGTATATATTTATTTTGGAAAATATTAAATGTACAACTTATTTTTTAAGTATATGAATAGAAAAAATAAAAATAAAAAGTAAAGAGATAGAAATTAATAGATATGATAAATATGTAATGAAAAACAAAGAAAAAAATAGAATAAGAGTTAGATAAAAGAGAAAGTAAATGCATGATAATATTAATAATAATAACTCATTTAGTCTGGAGAGTTTAATGCAGATATATAATAATTGATGAGTGAAAAACATTGCTTTGAATGTTAACAAGATATGAAGTGCTTGTGAAAATTTGCATCTTGGCATCTTACACTTTAGACGATACAAATTTGCTGTGGTGAAAGCTTTCTCTGTCTTTCTTGGTCCTTTCTTGATGGAATGTCACATCCTTAAAAGTTGGAGCTTCTGAACTGGCTGAGAAATTAAATAACTGCAGTACACATAATTTAAGCATTTTTTTCAGGTTTGGCCACATTCTTACTTAACTTTTCCCCCTCTTGATGAGTGGACTTAAGAAAAGATAGGATCCAAATGTTCAACCCTAACTCCATCATCATATCAAATTTTTGGCAATTTCAAAAGCTTGAGAGTGTAGAGCCTGTAGAGCTTTGATCTATTATGCACACAACTCTAGCTACATGGCATCAATCACATGATTCATCACATCAGTTTTCTTTTCTCTTTAAATTGCTTTCAGTTACACCCAAAATTATGAAATGACTTTGTTTCCTTTCAAATGTTTCTGTTTACATTTTGTGCCACCCCATTTGATTAAAAGTCCAAATTGTCCATGTTTCGTAGTTGGAGGAAATTAATGTATCCCTTCAACCAACATGGGAAGCTAGAGAGCAAAATGCTCCCTACAATTGCCATCCTCCCCAATCAGAGGGATATTATGAGACAGTACATTGCAACAGTACATTAAGAATTGGGTAATGTTCTTCTCCCTTAATGCATAAAATGTGAAGTAGATTATGTGTTGGCATGAAGCTGAATTGATTGTTTATTCTTTTCTGCAGCTATGATTCTTCAGGGTTAAATGAAGCAGGAGGAGCTGCAGGAACCTCAGCCCAAAATGCTAGTGAATTCATGCATGGATGGATGAACTGAATTTATTTCCAATTTAGTTTAATTCATGATTATCAGAAAAATGAAGCTTATGTAGAGATCTTCTAGCCTACAATAACAGGCTGTAATAATAGGTGTCATGCAGCATAAAATTTACTATGCTATGCTATTCTTAATATTCCAATAAGCGATGTTTTGAAGAATTTGATAATTAACGTCTTCCCAAACTCAATCCATCCTAACAATCTGTGATTGTTTAAATGGTTTTCTTTGATACTTAATGACGTGTTAGGCTACTAAATAAGTGTCCATGGTTAGTTTTTCCTTTGCATGTGAGCTAAAATTGTTTTTTGCTTTGCTTGTAAGCAAAATTTTTCCTTTGCTGCAAACGAATGCAAGTTACTATTTTGTGTATAATTGCAAGAACATAAATATCTAAATTAAATCCTACTAGATACATTCATAGGTCAATAGGAAAACATATGCATCCGTACCATAGATAAATTGTTTTAAATTTTGTTTCATGTCATATAAACATATATGCTATTTGAGTTTATATACATTTAGTTTAGAATCTTTGGATAAAGTATGTCTTTGATCTTTAAAATATTTTAAAATATTAATTTTAGTTTTTGTAAAAATTTAATATATTTGTAGTCTTAATATTTATTTAAAGATACATTTTTAGTCTTTAATAAAAGAATAAAATTATATCGTTTTTAATAATATAAGGATTGAAAATCTGATAATTTTTTAGACAGACTAAAATTAACATTGAAAATATTTAAAGGATTAAAAATATATTTTATTCAAAATCATTTGACTCCGTGTATGTTGGATCCGCAAGGAGCTATTTCTGGCACATCTTATTTTGCGTTTGCAAAATGAAGTAATTTCTTTGGTGCTCAATTTGCCAAAAGGAATAACATCTTTCACGTCTCTTATCCTTAAAAAGAAAATCCTCAGGTTGCCAATGATTGTCATTCTATCTCATTGGATGTTTGTATATAAGGGTGAAATCAATGTTGAATTTTGTGACATCTTTTCTCTAGTTTTTCTTCTTGTAAATAGATAAATTTTAGATGGGGTAACGAGGACGCACATTATGCCAAAAAGAAAGGGTTGGGGTTGGTGTATAATTTTTGCAAGTAGATTTCGAAAAACCAAATTAGGTGAATTGGAGTTTTCTAAACTATATGATGCTGCATTTTAAGATTTTATGACAAGTAGAGAATGTAGGTGAAGGCTTGTGTTGAGGTACTAACAAGTGTATCATATTGTACAAGTAATAAAATATTGTTTCTACATAAATTTATTAAATATTTAGATATTTATTAGAATTAAGGTAGATTAGGAGAATGAATGTAATAAATAGAATGTAAAAAAAATAAGAGATTAAATTATAAGAAAAAAAGGTTATGTTCTTATGCGATAGGTGATTGTCATGTATGAATGAAATCATAGGAGTTTAATTTTATCAATATATCTTCTCATGTAATCATATAATTATATTCAATTAAAAATTTATTATTACTAATTAGTAAAATTATTCTAACATTAATTTTTTAAGTAAATGAACCTAAATTTCTTGATTTGTGTAGTCAAGTGACTACAATTAAATTAAGATTTAATAGCAACCAATCTTTTTTACGTTATCTTTAGATATATAAATTATTGACTGTCTCTCTTTAATTCGTAGTTCAATTGAATTTTCTAATTATAGTTAAATATGTAGAATCCTGTAATTAGTTAATAAAAAATAAACATTAAACATAGAAGGAAATAATAGTAATAATTTGTTGAATAAAAAAAGAGTAATTATATGAATTGGAAAAAATTCCATTAAATCCAAGTGAAGAATGGACTTATTTAATCATAGCTAAAGGAAAGGAAGACTTCAATGAAGAGATTGCTAGAGAAAATCCACAAGCATGGAAGTCGCTACCCACTCTCTTACTCTAGACTTTATAGTGCAAAGGCATGGAATCCCTTCTCGATGCTCTAGGTTTTCTTTTTATATATCTAGGCTTTCAACTTGGGTTCTTTGTGTGTTAGTTGTAGAAGCTCGCTTAAGCGAGTTTAATTGGTCTTGCTTAAGCAAGATTAGAGACAAATGAGATTTTTTAGAACATTCTTACTTAAGCGAGTCTAAATGGTCTCACTTGAGCAAGGACATAGGCCAAATGAGCTTACTAGTAGGGTTGCACTTAAGCGAACCATAAAAGTCTTGTTTAAGTTAGTATAGAGCCAAATTTTAAATCTATGTTTGCAACATGGTCTTGCTTAAGAGAACGAAATTTGTTTCTCTTAAGTAGGACCAGTAATTTCTTGATCTTTTGGTCTCCTCCTAATTAGTTCTTCAACAACTTTCCTTAAAAACATAAAAAGTAAAAGGGATCAAGTACAAAAATATAGAAAACTAAGATTTTATTTTGTAAACTTTATTTTTCTACTTTTATAAAAGATAGAGTATAAACAAGATCCAAAAATATAAGAAATATTAAATAATTACATATAAATATTATGAATTTACAAGTATACATGTCAATTATTAGTTTATAATTTTTATTCTAAATATTAATTCTTATAATGGAAACCCAATAGAGGATTTTCAAGCCAATATTAATTTTTCAGCTCCATCTTGTTGCCAGTACTCATAAATATAAAATACTGTTGAACTATATACAAGTTGTTTACCCAAATTTCTCTACAAATACTTCAAATAGATCAAACGATTGGTAGACCACACAAAAAAAAGAGAATGTAAATTTTTTCATCCTAGTATTTAGTCAAGATCAAGATCTAAATTTAATAAACTTAAACATATATTCACTATTAACACCTTCATTCCTAAAAATAATATTATTCTTATGCAACTATGAGCAAATCACACAACCCACTGCACTTTAGTAAACCTCTTTCCACCAAATTCAGCATTATGTTGTAAGAAGTGTACTTAAGGAAAGTGGCAGATTTAGGACTCAAAATAAGTGGAAACAATTTATTTACAAATAAAAATTAATAATTATTATCATAAAAAAAATAGAAAATGATATTTAAATATATAAAATTAGAAAGATAAAATATATACATTCAAAATATTTATATGTAATTTTAAAAGTTAGGATGTATAAATGCATTCTCTCACTTGTATATAAATCTGTTATTGCCTGAGGATCCTTAGGCATCACCACTTCAATCCCAAGCCACTTGTAGCATTCCTTCAAACCAGGGAAGAGAACCTGTATGTAAACATAATATGAGTGGTTGATTCCTCCTCTTCAAGATAGAATGGACATAAGTTATCATGATCGAGTAGGTGAATTTGTATTTCTTCAAGTTGAGTTTTGTTGGCATTCTATCAAGCATCATTCTGCATGCATAAGTTGAAACATTAGATGGTATTGCCACTCCCCAAAGATTGCGAACAATGTTGTATTTGTGGTGTCACTTCTTATAGCATATTTTATGCTATTTTCACCGAGTAAATTCTTGTGCTATCCACTTCCAATTCCAACTATCATTGTAATGTTCTTTTAGGTGTATATTGTTTATAACTTGCATGAACTTATCCACTAAAGACTTTTTCCACTCAAACCAGTTTCTCCTCCATCTAGTGTCGGATACACACATTCAATTAAGGAAGTGCAAATGTATCTCTTCAATTTTTAAAAAAATACATATAAATATTTTAAATGTTTATAGTTTATCTTTCTTAATTTTATATATTTAAATTTTTATTTTTAATTTTTTTATTACTTTCATAATAATAATAATAGTAATAATATTAATTTTTTAAAATAGATTACGCTTCTGACCTAAGATCCTAAATCTGACAAGCCTCCATCAAAAGTCTTGCAATCTTCAAAGTCAATTTTAAGGTGCTTTGCATTGCTATTTTAGGGTTTGAAGGTTAATTTCTATAACTGCCTCTTGAAATTTGTGATAATCAATTTTATCTGGTACAAATTTTATTTCTAAATATTAAGAATTTTAAATTTGAAAAATAAAAAAGAAAACAGAAGAATCTTAAAGAGCAAAAAACGATATGTTAATTGTAGCAACAGTTACACAGTGAGTGGAAAAAATCATGAGATAGTGAAATCAGTTGATTACCAAAGGCTATTTGTGCTATAAAAAACCAGCTATTAGGAGCAGATAATAAAAAGGAAGAGAGAAGATTACAGACGACAAAAATTAAAGTATAGAAAAAATTGTCATTTCTCCAAAATAGCACACAATTTTTTCTCCATTAGCCAAGGAAACTTGACTACATAAAGTATTGGAAGAACAAAATTTAATATGCACCCTATTTACAATTGTAATTTATTAGTTTATTAGTTTACTTTATAAGATTTTCATAATGGTGCAGACTTTTACGAATCTCGTCTAATAATTTTTTTTATTAATTTCTTTTTATTTAATTATATTATATCACATCCAATGTATGATTATTTTTTTTTTTTAAAAGATCATCTCCATTTTCTATATATTCCTTGTTCCTATAATTTCTTTATTATACATTATTTATTTAATTAATGTCCATCTTTTGTTTATGTTTTTATTATATTTTTTCGGGTATCTTTTATTATTCTCTTTTATTATGTTACCTTGTGATAGTTGCTGTGTGTTCAAAATGTATGCCGTCTTATTATGTTTATAATATTTAAGGATTTGATTTTGGTTTCTTTTTTAGCATCTTCATAAAATAAAAAAGAAGAATAAATCAAAATGGTGTTGTTTTATTTGGATTCGTGTGGACATGCAGTGACTTACATCTTGTAGGTAGGATTAGTATACTAGGATATTAGAAAGCTTGTTTAGCTTTAAGTTTGTTTAATAATAATAATAATAAAAAAATAAATTAATTTATGGCTTGAGATTACAATAATGTGCAAAGTTTTATATTTTGGCTACTGATTTCTTCCTTTCTTGAAAATGAGAAATAAAAATTGAAACTAATAAAATTCAAGACTTTTACATTTCGTCATTAACCACATTTGGATTTTCTGTTTTAGTAAAAGTAATGATTTTAACTCGTGTGATAGTTTGTAATATTAATTAAGTAACAATTTTACTTTTTAATGTTATTTAAATCTTAAAAATTTATAAAATAATTATTTGATATCTAAATTTTTTATAAATAGAGTTATTTTATTAAAAAAAATTATATTTTAAACAAAAATAATAATTTTAACTCTTGCAACGTTTATGACATTAATTGAGTAACAATTCTACCTTTTAATATTATTTAAATAATAAAAGTTTATAAATAGTCATTTATTATCTAAATTTTTTATACATATATTTATATTTTTAATACAATAATTTGAATATGCAACAATTAATAGCATTAATGAATATAAATTATATGTTTAACATTATTTAATTATGAGGATGTAGTGACTAGTCAATTGCTGGGTTAAATCCTTATCCAAGCATTTTCTTTTAAATAGATAAATAAAATATCTAAAAATGATAATAATGATGATAAAAATAATAATAAATTATGCTTTTCTTTTAAACGATAGTAAGAAAAATATAAATATATATTCTTTTTAGGTAAAATAAATTCTAAAAAAGTTATATGATTTGCACAATTAATTATAAGGATTATTTTTAACGAGCGTTGTAAAGTGCTAATTTCTTCCTTACACGTAATTAGCTCTTAAATCTATCCTTAATTTCGAAGGTCATTTAAAAAATATTTTTCGATATTTTTCTTAAAACAAAAATATTGGTAGTGACTTCATTTAATTAATTTTACACTGTCTTTGTCGTGATTACAATTTTGATAAGGGGGACTCCACTAGGGACTTTTTGAGACTTAAGTATGACATAATTAATTGAACAAGATATGTTATGTTTATTTTTGTTGTAAGTACTGTTTTATTTATTTTTGTAAATATTGCTTGTTTTGTCTTAACCTTAGTTTAGAAATTATTACTTTTTGTATATTTATGTTATTTTTTGCATATTTTGGATAGTTCGTAAGGTCACAGGTTTGTATGTCCCTGCATACACATCATCAACACTTATCTCACACACTTTTGGAGCTTTATACCTAAGCATGTGCGAGCCTAAGAGTAGAAGGTGCCTCAATGACTGTTATTAAGGGGCTTGATGCCCACTTGACAATTGTTGAGTTATCGATCATATTGTTACTAGTATAATGGGTCAATTATATTGGAAAGGGTATATTCCTTTTTTGTGGCTGATTCATCAGTTGATTCCTTATCTATGTGATAATGACAATTTGGGAACCAATAAATCTTTAGGAATTTATATTCACTCGTGAAAACTCTGCATTAATATATAGACTCAGTGACTCCTAAAAAATTAAGGCCATGAACTTTTAGGAGAATCTCGCCCTAGGATTTTACCTTATAGGTCACACGTGGAACATACTTCTCATCCTTAATCATTTTTGTACATATTTATCATAACATGGTAATATTTTTCATGCATAACATGCAGTTCCCTTCATCTAATGTTAAGATAATTAGTTAGCCATCTTAGTGCTTAGGTTTTTCTTTTTCTAGAATAAAAATTCATGAATTTTTTTTAAAAAAAGAGGTTCATGCATATGCTAATTCAAAAATAGGATACACACATGCATGCATACTAACAACATAATAGGTTGCAATTATCACATTTAAAAGTGAGAATATATGATAATGTTCAATATGAAGGAGGTTCTTAGCTATCCATTAAACATTTTTTTTTATTAAGGAGCAAATATTTATTTAAACAATTGTCGCTCGCATTTGCACATTAAGATAATTGGTTATTGATTGAAAATATGGTGCTTGAAATAAGACCTCATCTATTAAGGGGTGAATACTTCCTTGGAATGAGCGTAAGTTGTTGGATGACATGTTTTTAGTGCTAAGATATAGTGAATCTCTTTCAATATGGAACACTTTGATCATTTTTTTTAAGTTGGTAATTTGGTTCCTTTTTTCTTTTTTTTTTATAAACCAATAAATCAAAAAGGAAAAGTGTTTTCTTGACACCCTTATAGGATTTGCTCTTAAGCGAAATCATGGATGAATTAGAAGAACACAATGAAGAACTAAAGAATGATGTGAATTAACTGAAAGAACAAATGGTGCAAATCCTAGAGGCACTTTAAGGGTGGGAGAAGAAAAACTCAAAAGAAACCCCTTCAACAACTAAAGGAGAACCATTCATTACTCTTGCATACCCACCTAGTTTTACCCCAATACAAGCACAACCATAGGCATCAATGATGCCTTTGACTCTCCATCTCAATAGACATGTGCATCAAGTTGATTCTTCATATGCCCAATAGCCATCATACAACCTTTCATCTAACTATACACCTCTAACAATAGGGGATTTTCCAAAAAATAACCCAAAATTGACTCAGCCGCAAACTACACAACTACAAAGCTTAACTACAAATCTTGACCTTACCACCTAAGGAAATCCCATGAACCATCAGGCCACCATGAATTTCCATCAAGATATAGAAGGATTTCAACACAGGGAAAAGTTGTAGATGTTAGAGGAAATATTAAGGATTGTTGAGGATAGTAGCTATGACATTGGGGATGTTGATCTTTATTTGGTTCTAGATATAGTGATTTTATCAAAAATTAAAGTGTTAAAGTTCCATAAGTATAATGGAACTAGTTGCCCTAAAAGTCATTTGACTAAGTATTGTAGAAAAATGGAAACACTTGCTTGTGATATAAGTTGCTTATCCATTGCTTCTAAGACAACTTAACTCGGGTAGCTTTAAATTGCTATATGCATCTTGGACAAGTCCATATTCACTCTTGGAAATATTTAGCATATGCATTCCTTAAGCAATATAAGTATAATATTGATATGTCCCTAAATAGGTTTGAGTTATAGATGATGCCAAAGAAGGATAATTAAACATTTAAAGAGTATGCACAAAGATAGTAAAAAGTGGCAGTCCAAGCAAAGTCTTCCTTATCTGATAAAGAAAAATTGGCTATTTTTATTTATATTTTGCAAGCACCTTTTTATGACAAAATGATTGGAAATATTTCTTCCAATTTCTCAGATATATTTTTCATTGGGGAAAAGTGGAAAATAAAATGAAAAGTGGAAAAAACACCTTTGGTTCTTCTAGAATAGCTGGAACCAAGAAATCCTCAAATGGGTCTGAGAAGGGAAAAACAAAGAGATTTGTAAATAGGGTTGCACTAAACTCCCTTAGGATATCTAGCTATAAATCTTATCATTTACAATAAACATTTCACACCCCTCATATGGCTTACCCCCTACATCACCACCATTTCACAAACTCCTTATTCTCAATCTTTCCACTGAACCTCACCTATAACACATACTTCACTTGTGATACCTACTACAAGACCATCTCATTCTAATTAGTCATAGAATCAAAATGTCAACCAAACCAGACCACAAAAAATCCAAGGCTAGAAACTAGTTGAATTTTACTATTTTTACATTGAATATTTGTTTCTTTTACTTCGAAATGGATTGGTAGCACCTATCCTAATGAAACTTGTAGAACCCCATATCCTAAGGGATGCAATGCTAATGCTAAATGTAATTATCATGCGGGAGTTGTGGGTCATTCCACAAAAAGTTATAGGGCATTGAAGTTTAAGGTACAAAAGTGGATTAATGTAGGGTGGTTGAACTTCAAGGAAGACAATGCTAATATTAGGAGTAATCCTCTACTAGGTCATGGAGGATCAACGCTACTAGAAAAGGTGTAAAGCAATTCATGAGATCAAGGATGGAGGATGTGAAAATCTCGTCGAAGACTATTTTTGGAGAAATATGCAAACTTAGCATGATTGAAAGAAACTTTAATGGAGATGTTGGATGTGGATTATGTCTTGGTTCAAATCATGTAATAGAAGAATGTCATGATTTTAAGTAGATTTTGCATAGCCCAATGGATAAGAAATTGATGCAAATATGATAATGTGAAAATGATGTATTGACAATTGATTTGTCACCAACCCTTCCAAAACCCTTGGTTGTTAATAATACTAGGGGTGCCACTTTCTCATCTCTTAGAGGACTAAGATTTATCACCAAATAAATACCAAAGACTTTACCTTACAAAGATAACAAGACGATACCATGAAAATATGGTGCAAAAGTTTGTGTGGATAAATCTAATAAAATATATGTCAAGATATACCAATTGAATTCTATATATTATCATACTTTATAAATATAATTTATGAAATATACAAATGTAAAAAATATAATATTTA
>JAMLFT010002630.1:0-24700 GCA_026544285.1 Pachyrhizus erosus | reverse complement strand
ATTTTATTTATTTTATTTATTTTATTTATTTTATTTATTTTATTTATTTTATTTATTTTATTTATTCTTATATTATAAAGGTCAAACCATCATCTTGTCTCTACAGTTCTTATGGTTTTAAGTTTTAGTCCTTGTATATAAGAAAATTATAAATTTTAGTTCCTACAGTTAAGCTTTGGTTCTTGGTGTTAACACTAAAGAAGTCTTTCTAGTAGTATGAACCTTGTGATAGTAATTAACTACTACAAACAAAATTATTAAGAGACTAAAACATACAATTTGTTTATATAGTGACCTTAAAATGAGAACAAACATATCAAATAAATACTATAACCTATTTCATAAAATTCTTAAACCATCCATTGCTTTTAAATTTTCTTTTAATGTAAAAATTTCACTTTTTGTCCTTAATTTTGTTTTCAAAATAATTACTTTTAACTAATTAGCAAAGACTAAGAAAATTTGTTGACAATAATTAACAGCCTTAAATTTATAAAAAAAATAAACTTTTCAAACATATCCTTATTTAAAAAATTGCCATTTTTTAAAATTCTTCTCTCCTTAATTTTCTTTTTAATATCCAACTAATACTGTAAAATAGTATGTATATATATAGAAAGAGAGAGAGGTATAGAGTAATCAAGTATAATTTAGTTAAAAATTTAGGATAGACTTAAAATATACAATGCTTTATTAATTTTTTAAAATGACTTAATGTTAAGAATAACAATCTATTTAGAACGCGCGTGGCTTATAAAAGTGAGTATATTTTAGTCTCAACTATTTACACTTATAAATTAATTATATTCAATTTTCTAAGTATTTGTCTGTTCTCCTATACCTAATCTATTTATATTGTTTTCTTTTATTAAGATTTTCTCTTATAATTTTAAAGGTTCGTTATTTAGAGTGCATTCGTAAACTCTTAACAAACTCCATTCTTGGATGTAAAAAAATTGAACTTAGAATTTGGAATGTATATATTTGGCATAGCAAAGCGTGTAATTTGCCTTCATATGCAACGCTTGGGAATGTATCATTACCTTTACCATTAGCCGTGCAACTGAAGAGAGTTGCTTAGACATATGCCCCACTATGAGATAAGCACCGATCACTTATACAAACAATTGTTGCTTATGATTTTTTGTTCACATCAGTTCCTCTAATGATACACCTTCATATGCAACGATTCCTTATTGATAAGCTACTCCGGCTAAAGTTGTTCTTAAGTAAGGTAAACAATCAAACCCTAAGTAAGGATTATTAATCAACAAATATAAAACAACAGTATCTCAATCTTCATCCTCATTTTTTTTCTTCAAACTTGATATCTTCACAGCAAGGAATGATTACAGATGTTGGGCTCCCCCACCTTGTTGGTATCTATGTCAGGAGCACAATACATTTGAAGATAATACGAATGGGGAGAGATGAATAAATTTGGGGCAATCAAATACTCTGAATTTACAGGCCTCTTTCTCAGCCTAAAATCTTAAAAAGAGGCAATAAAACAAGAGGCCAATCCAATTGTATTACAATGAAATGAGATAAAATCACCGTGTAAAAAGCACTTTCAATGGTTGAACAAGTGATGGTGGCTGATTGTACGGATGCTCAAGTGTCATAACCACAGCGCATACCATTTTACTTCTCTATTCACCAATCCAAATTAACCACCAAGGAAGAACTTGAATATGTCACTCAATGAAACAATGCCTTCTACACGCTTGCTGCCGGCTTCCACAATGACAAGCCGCCTAACACCTGATTCCGGCATTAAACAGAATTAAAACTTTCAGCATGACAATCTTCAAAATGAAATCAATGAACATCTAGAAAAACTAAAACTCAACTGCTATATCAACATAACAAAAACAAAAAGAATTTCACAGTTGTAACTTCTAGGCTACAACTTAGGCACCACCTTCGTCGTTTACATTGACATTCGATTCACTTGGTATCTACTCTATTAACAAAACCTCAAGAAATAGCATATGCTATAAAATTTAGGCAACAACTTGGATACAACTTTTAGCCGTTTATGTTGACATTCCATCCACTTGGTACCCAACCCTATTAACAAAATCTCAAGAAATAGCTTACGCTATGAAAAATAGATAAGAAGAGTCTTATTACAGCTTTATGACTAACCACCTTACATCCACTTTCTACTATTAAGCAACTAATTATTTTAAATAAGAGACTTTTAAGTCAATTTTCATTCAAGCCTAAAAGGAGAAAAAAAAATGCCAGGACTAATTAGTGTCTGAATTTAGTTTTTTTGTGAACATTCATTTAGGATGCCACTGCACACTGTTAATTACAAATTTACCTACTCCAAGTTTGGCACAATATATTAAATGCTAAGTCAATAATATCAACAATCTATATAATGATTGGGGATAGAAAAACTACTATATTAGTATGGCTGAGGGAAATTATCAGATAGTTGCCAAAGCAAGGAGAGCTAACCCAAGGTCAAGAGAGGAAATAGGAAACACATTGTCAAGCATGGCACCCAAAAATGACATAGATATAGTATATATACATACGTCAAGTAAAATAATTCTCTATTCCCCATATTGAATAAAAATTTGGGGTAGAAGTCTACAAAATAAGATATTGCTTTTTATCAATTTTAGAAGATACAAATGAATGTTGACAAGATCTGAAAGCTAACCCAGAAATGAAAAAACGAAAATTAAAAATGTAACCTTTGAATGAACAGTCAACTGAATCTGATCACATAATTGCATAGAAAATGAAACTGAAATCCATGCTTCATCAGAAAAGGGAAAACAAGCGCACCTGGATTTGCCAAGCGTTCTATCACTTTATGCAGAGAATCAGAACGCAAACACATCTGACATCTTTGACTTCTAAGCTCATAGGGACTATATGCGTCCTGGCCCAACTGCAAAGCCTGAACAATAAAGCATGCAAAAGATAATAAGGTCACAAGAAGAAAAAAATTTAAATAAAGCTTTCATATTAATGCATAAAGTATGCAACCTTGGCTTAGAATACAGACAGACAAGGATGCTAACATTTATATTTTCAATTTAAAATAAAATCTCTTTTTCCAAAAGGAAAAAAAAAATAACTCAATTAACATACAAGATAAAAGGAAAATGCAAAGAATTTGATAAAATCTCACAAACATTGACCCATTTAAGTTGCAAAATTCAAATAAGCTTTCAAATGCAACCAGCAGCAACAAAATTCTAACCCTAATTTAAAAAATGTGGCAATTAAAAAAATCTAAATAATAGGAATAGCCTTCAGGAAACATTCATAGTAAATTAGTAATAAAAATTTATAACATAACCACTAATAACAAAATAGACTGGCTTCTGTCAAAATGGGATCACATCACAAAACAGATAATACAGGGAAATACAAGCTTCAGCAGGATAATACAGGACAATGAAGAAGTCACCTCTTCATTGATGATTGACCAAAGTAATATATATATATATAGGCTAGGAATTCACTTATCCCAAGAGTATGGCTTGTCTAACTTACTCCATTAAATTTCATTGATCCAATCCCTGGATTGAGAATTCTCATTAAATAGATCAGGATTCAGGTGTACAAAATCTTATATAATTTAAAAGTTAATCGATACTTCATCAATTAACTTTATATTAACATATAAACTTTTCAAAATATAAGTCAATGTTGACTACAAAAGTGTGTTTGTTTTACAGATTAAAAACTCATTCCTAGAAATGTGAACTTAGGAATGTAATATTCCCATGATCATTATGAGTTTTGAAGAAAATATTACTGGGTATTGCTTATTTCCAAGAAAGCGGTTATTACCAAGACTTAAGCCATTTATATTCCCATGAGAATGTGGGAAGTTATGTTCTAACCCAACTATAACTTCCATTCCAACTCTTAATTTTTTATTTCAATTACTTTAAATTTTAAAAATATTTCTAGGAATGTTAAAGTCTAGCCAAATGCATTTTTAAATGTTCCCAGGAATAACATTAGTGGTTATAATATTCCTGGGAAAACAAACGCCCCCTAAGATTATATACCTATGAATGTTCAATTTATCTTAAGTTTGACATGCTTGATCATCAAGGTGATATCACATAATTCAACGGTTGGATTTATGAAATTCATATTCTAGAATAGGTTATTAAGCAATGTTTGCAAGACTTACCCTCAGAGTAAGTGAATTCTTTCCCCATATATAATGCACATTGACTTTTGACATCAAAAGGGAGAATGCCTCAACTTGGCATCAACAACATTAATATTGGAACTCAGAAGAAAAAGAAATAATCAAACTCTGCATCATCCTTAATATTACTTAAGAATCTATTTATTCATCAAATATTTGTGTCATACTGGATCTACTCACAGCCAATAATCAAGAAAAAGTAAAACATGTTCAAATGTTATTCAAGACATGAGGCTAAATTATTTTATAAATAAAGGAAATTATATGTCAATGAGACCAAACCCCTAAATCAAAGGCTTCTAGTTGACTCAGTTCAATACGATGCAACTAAACATGATTTCATAAAAGATAAGTTATTATAGAAAGAGTGCAAAATCTACTAATTCATAAGATCATCCTCCGTGTCCCCTAAGCTAGTAGGCTCAGCAAACTGATTGACCAAATTAATAAGAGATGAAATCAGAACATATTTGTATTTTTTTTAATTTTGAAAACATAGATTGTCAGCAGAAGTTTACACATGAAAAATGAAAAAAAGAACTTGCCTGATGAACAGTCATTTCATCAAGATTAATGTGTGTATATGCTCTGTTCTTTGCCAAAGCTGTTATGTCACTGTCAATAAAAAAGGGCAGGGCGGAAAAGTTAAATAATAGAAACCATTGCAAAGAATGAAATGCTAAGACAATTTAATGCTTGACCCACAGACTGAGACATTATATTTTATCAAACAAGGCATCATGAAATATAATAGTAAGGATATAAAACACAACAGACCTTCGACAATATATATCCAGTAATGAGTCATTATCATCAACTATTGGTACTGAGCTTACTTGGGCTGCAAAAGCAAAGGGCAAGAATTAATGCAAAATTAAGATTATGCTCAAAGAAAATATTTCTTTTACATTTTAATGCTTGAATAAATAAATGGTATCTCTCCATAAAATTCATGTTCTCTTTTGATGATTAATCATACATTAAAAGTCTTCTCATATTGGGAGACATTGCTCTCTATCATCAGCCTAATACCTCAGAAGTATAATAGGATACCAATTTCTTCATTCTTTCTCTCTGTTGCTTTTCTTTTTGATACACTATGTTCAAGGTCAGACAAAAAGTTCACACCTTGAACTAATAAATTTAAGGCTGAAGCAAGAGAAGCTGTTGGTCTCAACATTGCTAGAGGTCGCCGATTTGATTCCCCAATTTTGGGCACCCATGTGCCCACTGGTATTGCACAGATTGGAAGTTGAAGTACAGGCAAGGAACTAGAGCAGTGCCTAAAATACCTACAAATGCCTGAAAAATCAATTGGGTAAGGATCAAGCATACTTAATAGCACTATTAAAGACAGCTACCAAGAAACCTTACATTTAAGTATTCCTGAAAGTGAAGCAAGGTGTAGTAACTGTGGAAATGAAGCATCGTCAGAAGAAGAATGGACAATAGGAACTGTTGAAACCTCCTTTTGCAAGATCTTCATGGCAATATCTTTCAGATTATCATATGGTCCTGCCTGCATCATAAAAGAATAATACAAAAGGATGTCAAATATATTGTACTAATAGTACTACAGTGGTGCAATGCAATAGACAGGTACCTTTACCTAAAGCATACAATGATAATTAGTAAAACCACTCAATCATTTCATGATTGGAAACACATAAAGTCTAGGCCAAGATACAATTACAAATGTAACTCCATCCCTAGAAAATTTAAGTTCAAGATACTCTGCCTTATGTTCCATGCCTTGACTGTCAAAGACACTTAGTACTCAAAACAGACTGTATGTAACTTAACCAATCAAAACTAAAAATGAACAAAAGATAAACACGAATAATGAAGGAACAACAGTATTTCATTCATCTTTCTTTGATAAGGAAAAGACCAATGCTAAGATGCCAATTTCTTTTAAACTTGAAATAACAGCAAGTGAGAACAGGAAGGGCAGTAAATGGTAATCATAATAATAATACTGCTAGACAATTTAAAGCCCTAATATGTTGCAAGTATATAACAAGTCAAGGTCATGGTATCATTACAGTGGAGTTTGGAGAGTAAAAACATAATTAGAATCCAATAAAAACAGGAAAAGCGACAAAAGAAAAGATGGAATAAAAACCAAAGAAGAAAAAACAATAAACATGGAGAAGAGATGATGAAGAGCTTGTGAAGAAAAAAGGGAAGAAGATATTTAACTTAACTCAAGACAAGGGTTTAGTGAAGTTTTGGTCACCAGAGTTTGAGTCCCAGGAGTCATAATTGTTTGCAGGTGGTAGAAGGTAATGACTAGCAATAGGCCTGGCCCGGGAGAAAGAAGGAGAAGATAACATGAAGAGGATTCTAAAAATCCTATTTGAAAATCATTAAAACCTTATTTAACAAAAAATCCATCTCTGCCACGATCACTGTAAACCAGACAGTAAACATGAAATGGTGGAAAACACCACAAAGCAGGAGGCAAATGGCAGTGTGCATAAAAAATGCCCCACTATTCCGTTATGGGGATGCCATAACTGCCATTTAACAACTATGTTGTGAATTCTTTTTCATTCGTTTAGGATTATTGCAAACTCATTAACCTTTTACCCAAAGATAGAATTAACCAAAAAAAAAATCCACAGCAATAATTACTTTCAAGCTGCTCATTATACACCATGATACACATGCATCTTTATATATATTTTACAAAACATAATATGCAGGTAATAAAAAGTGAAACTTGTGACATAAGAAAGCCATAAAAAAAGCACATACATGGATAAAACGTCTTGAAAATGCAGTTCCATGTCCATTGTTCTGTCTGTTTAGGTATGACTTTCCTTCTTTCCAAGCAGATATGGTATGTGTTTCCAGCTCCTCTTCTGTCAAATTGGACCCATGATTCCCCAGCTGAAAATAGGACAATAAAATGTTTCAACAAGCATTTCAAACTACACGTGTGCACACAAATAAACTTTAAGGTATCCATGTAAAAATTGAAGAATAATTGCTAGTGATGCACAATAGTCACAAAAGAACCAAAACAGTATATTCTAATAATCATCAAGATGAACAGTAAAAGCTAACAAGCAATTTCTTCTTTCTTCTTACTAATAATACTGGAAAAGAAAATTGGTTATATTCAGTCATTAAGTACTACTCTTTCTTCCCATGATATTTTCAACCCTTCATGATCTGGTATCAAGAACCCAGTAGAATAGCTCCTCACGAGTTGGGTAAAAAAGGTCAGATATAACAAAAGGGAGGAAGTTGACTCTGATTAAAACTTAAAAGCACTCACTAAAGCTCGGATACATAGGCAGCATTTGGCCTAACTTTTTCGTCTTCTCTTCTCCCTAAAAGTAAAAGCTCCTCCGATTAGCTTTTGTGAAAGCCCTGGTTATAGCTTTTTTCTTCAATAAAAAGAGCTACTTTAATTTTTTGGAGCTTCTCTAAAATGGTCTCAAAACATGTTTGGCCCAGCTTCTCCTTTTAATTCAGAAGAGAAGCTGAAGAAGAGTTGGGCCAAATGCTAGCTTAATAAGCATCCTTGTTTCATGTCACTGCTTTTGCAGCAACATAAGAAGAAAAAATTTACATAGTAACTCTGAAAGTGGAGTTTGGACTCTGGCTCCTTCTGGTTTGTTTCTTGCAACCTAGCTCAATTCCCAGACAGCCAGATATTCCTCCTTGATAAATCCTAAGAAAGTCCAAAGCTCCCCCCAACGCCAAACTGTTGACTGCAAGGAAGCTACTTTCCACTAGAACAATATTTTTTGGGGATTTTCAAGGAGAGGATGAGAGTCCTCATATTTTAAAACAATTTCTGTTGATTCACAACAGGGAGGCTGCCAAAATTTTATGGCAATGTGCAAGTTATACAATTCTTTGGTAAACCTAACTGGAGCCTAATACACACAATTTCAAGGGGTTTCCATGCCACTAAATCTCCTTTTTGAACAACATTAAGTCCGAAAGCCTCTCTTTGGTGTTCAGCTCAATGCTTGCAGAGATTGAGTAGCCCTGTTGCACACTTAGTTTTCTCTTATTCTTTTATTTTCTTCCTTTTGTATTTACAAAATTTTAGAGAACAGAGAACCTTACTTTGCCCAAACCATAATTATTTCTTTCTCTTTTGTCAGATAAAAAATATTTTTCTATCCAAAAACAGAATCTAATTTTCTGTGAAAGGGATATAGAAGAATTATAATTTCATTGGTTTACTGGTAAAACCATTTTGATGATGTGGTTGAATACTATGAGTCTCATGGAGCTTAATTGAATTAGATTGCAAAGGGATGTGGTGAGTAGCAGATTAGCAGTGGATATCATGATGATGATAGGAATGAAATTATTGTAGAAGCTCAATATTATCATAATCCCTAATATGAACAGAACAAATCTGATGACACGGTTTATTTGAAGGTGGGATTGGGATACATAAGTTCTTTTCAGATGAAAAGATTTGCATACAAATTCTTCTTTTTATTTAAAAAGGTCATGAATAAACAAGTAGTCAAATTGTATCTTCTGATCATTGCATAATTCCAAGGATAAACTAAGTATATTGCAGCAAGAAAGACAAAGTGATCTGACAATTATGCAATTCTAATGAGCAGCTTAATCATACTTGCAAAATCTAGAAATTGATTTTCAACAACTATTTCAGGTACCCAGATCATACTATACTGGAAAGTGCTAAAAATAAATATCAATTTCAACATCTTCAAGAGTTAAAAACTTCTTTGATGAGCATTGTAATTGTGCATATCAAATGTTAGAATTGGCAACGTAAACAAAAATTTCAAATTTTGAAGTGGCATTTTTCACACCAAATCATCATATCCATAACCAAAATCAAATAATTTCAAATTTGAAAAAAAAAAAAGAAAAAAGTCGTAGCAACAAGTTGATTTGTGCAAACAACATGCAGAATCAATCAAGTTGTATATACACTGCCAATGACTCAAACATTATGAAAATCCCTAGGTTTTTAGTAATTTGGTCCTACCAATCACTGACAATTAAGTGTCAAAGCTGAACAAATATTTCAGGCAAGAAGCTTATTGCACAAGACGCTTGTTCAGTCATACAAGTAGACTGGCTGGAATAGGAAGCAACTAGCTTTCAAGAACAAAAATACAGGTTTTTCACTCATTTTTCTTTTTTCCTTTTCCTTTCATTACCAAGTTATGTAACTTGTCATACCTCTTCTACCTATGTGACATATAATAGCCTTTCTGTCACAGCATTGAAAACCATCACCATAAAAGCATTGTATTCAGAAAACTAGCCAATAAAAATAAATAATGATCCTAAACTTATGATACTTCTATATAAATTAAAATAAAATATAAAAGAAATACCTCTCTTAAAATTAAAATAAAATCCAAAGCACTAAGAACACCAACAAATTGCCCTTTGCAGAAGTCCCAAAGAGGAGCCATGAAAATTCCCTGCAAATTATCCAGATCAGAAAAATTGCATATGCAAATTACTAATCAGCAGTTCATACTAAAACTAAGAAGACTAATGCATATGAAGGAATGAAGAAAAGACTTAAAATCATTATCCAAGTAAAGATTCTAAAATAACTTGTCAAATTCCATATAATAATTCAAAAAGCATGAGTTCATTCTCACCTATTTATCAGGGTGAAGGCATTTAAAATGGTACCAATTCAACATGTTTACTCAATAAATGCTTAAAGGACTCTGGAAACTTTCATTTCATCTGAGGAAAAAAGTAGCTACCTGCTCATGTAGTATATGAAATGCCTGTTTCACTGGTAGATCAACATCCAAAGCAACAACCTGTGGCCAGGAGTCACTAAATTGGTAGTTTTATAATTTGAGTTTGAGGTTTGTAAATTTGATGCAATGTAGGTAAATCATAATGTCCAAAATAAAGGGTCAAGGTAAAACTTCCAAACCTTGCCTGACTCGGGAAGTAATTCATAAGCGGTGTGTGAAGACAGAAACGAAGATATACGCTGACGGGAGATCTGTACATCAGTATCTGATATTCTTGGCAGCACCTCACTCGATGTACCATCGGCCAACCGGACCTGCTTTTTATGTGAACATACTATACTTAAAGTCCAAACAATTAAATGCCTTGCATAAATAAAGAAGATACTGAGATACAATTTCAGACGTGATCAGAAATCATATTATAAGATGCAACAGAACAAACATGTGCAACAAGACATTATCAGTTACCAGGTTTGCGTGTTATAACAAACAAGGAATCAGAAAGGTTATATTTAATTTCATTCTAGAGAGAAGAGTCAATAGATCTACATAGATCAATCTTGCTGGATTAAAGATCTTAACATTAAAAATGGGTTACAAAACATTCTCTAGAGTCCAGTCAGATCATAGTATTGACCCTATTTTTTGAAATTCCATTCACAAGTCAGAATACAAAGAGCAGCCATGTCCCTAAAAACAAACACAAATGTCAAGGTATCACTAACTCTCACCATTCGGCGAAAAGCATCATTATCCACATCCATGCTATTTCCAGAACCGCCATCTGGAGGTAAACCGGGCAAGTAGTTAGGATCAGTAGCCAAGAAGACAGTGTTGACTATCCCATATTCTCCAGGCACATAAGGTTGATGTTCATCATGCCGCCATTCTCCATCAACAAAAAATTTGTACTGCATTCAAATAACTTCATAATAAGTATCCAGCCACCAAGAATTAAGGTCAAACATTTTCTCAAAATAACATCTTTTCAAATCCACCAGTGCATATCGTAATCAACTACTAGAAATCCCAAACATGAGCAATATATGACAACTCAAAATCAGATAACAATCATTGATAAAACAAAATAACATCTCAAACAAAAAGCTATTATAAAACAGGAACCAGCATCCTAAACCTTTGTAAATAACCTCCCCAAGCACTATATCCCATTACACTTCCATATAAACCAGACTCCATATTAAACCATGAATTTTATAATTTTGGTTAGGTGGCGGTAATATAGAGTATATACAGTCAGCTCTATTACCCTCACAAGCTAAAGGAGTGCTTTGTTACCAAAAAATCTGTCTAAACTCTAAATAACTGCCAATACAAACTATCTAAGCCATAAAGCAATCAAATGCAACACACGTACTATTAAGTTAGTAACACAAATACAATCATTAACTGACCTGATGATAACCGGGTGGCAAGTTATAAATAACTTGAAACACAGTTGGACAACCTTCCACTGGTGACATCGGTAGAAGCTCGGACCACCTTTCAGACAAAATTTACATTAAGAGAGAGATGAGCAAGACTAAAGTAAAATTTTCTAGCAAAAACATTAAGATGTTCGTGTAGCAGTGAACAAAATATGCACCGTGTGAAAGAACCACTGAGAAACACACTCCTTCCTCCATATGGCCACACAAAACGCATGGGAATTAGCACCGTCCCTGCTACACCACCGGCATCTCTTGCAGAATCCATGCTCTGACCGAACATTCAACCTCGAATTGAGTACTACTTTGAGAATACCCTCCAACCACCACACTTCATCGCAGCTTCTCCAGCTCCAACGTAGCGAATTCGAGCGAATGCGGCGCCAATTCAATGCACTACAAAGCCCAAAATAGAAAGAAAAAAAAATCCACCCCAAATTAAAAAAGCACTAAGAAAAAAGAAAAAGTTCAGATTTTGATGCTTGATTCCACCGGAAAATCAAAAAGAGAAAGTGCCCATTTCACACTGCAACAGAACCTACGAAGAAACTGAAACGGGTACGGAAATAAAAACACTCCCAATTAAATTTGCACGCAACAAGCCATTGACTAGCAGGAACAAAACCCTAACCCTAAATTGAAAAAACCTACCAAATTCAACCTGGGAGAGCCGCGAATTTGGAAAAATCTGAGAAAACCAAAGCAGAGAGAGTCTCAGAGGGAAACGGAGAAAAATTCGAAACCCTATTGAAACATCAGAAGAAACTAGTTGAGAAAACCGAGAGATTTATCCCTGAAGGGGAAAACAAAAAATAACAAATAAAATAAAATAGAAATTTAAATTAAAAAATGGAATAGGGTCAATGAATTATTATTATGAAGGTGCGAATTACTAGGAAAAATTATGTGAGTTTGTCAAATTGAAAAAATGGAATAAAAAAAGTGGCAGTTAAACTGTAAAAGGTATCACATAGGAAGTGCACGTGCGCGGTTCTGTTTTTTGATTTTGATTTGATGAAACTATTCTTGTTTATTTATTTATTTTGATGCAAATCAAAATTTTCGGATTTTAAAGGGAAGAAGTTTTTCGTATTTGCTTCAAAAAAAAGTTTATCGCATTTTGTTCTCTGCCTTCTATACCTTTGACAAGTGTGTCTCAATTTTTCAAAAATATTAAATAAAAGTATAAAACACGTATTTTTTTTGTTACGTAAAGAATTACATTTTGAAAAAGGGGTCTATTATTAACCGATTAACTCCATTATAAGTAAAAAACAATAATTATACTGTTGGTTTAACTTTTAAATATAACCCTACACAGCCACAAATAAAAAAAGATAAATCTTTTAAAAATTAATTAAAATAATTTATAAAAATTATTATAATTTTACTTGTGTTTATCTTTTAAATTCTTGTTGTGTATTATATCTATAAAAGGATACAAAGATAATTTTCTCTTTAACAAATTTCATAATTATCTTTCAGAATTGAAATAAAATATTTACAAAATACATTCTAACACTTCAGTTAACAGATAATCGTGAATTAAAAAAAATAATTATGTAATTATTCAAATGAACAATCAATTCTACTTTTTGTATTTACTCGTATTTATAGATAACTTTAATGAGCCTAGGATTATGGCCTTTGTATTATTATTATTATTTAACTAACAATTAAATATTTATTGAATTATTAATTATAAACTTATAATGATCCTATTTATTTTGCATTAAGTTGAGAAGATATAGACCTTTTTTGTTGGTTACTTGATTGGTACGCTCGTATAAATCCTTATGGAGATAGTAGTATTGGAGACTACAAGTGACCCTAAATGATTAGAAACCCTAATTAGGCACAATGTGGTAAGATGAGAGCATACAATAGTTATAAATGATATACTTGTATATATGTTTAAGGATATATTATTCACTCCTACAAATCCCCTACCTTTCAAATATTGATGACAGAAGAATTTTATCATCTATTTCACTTAACGGTCATACCGTTGGGAGGAAAATGGACTCATGACCCATTATATGGGATGAAATCTTCATTGGATATGTGAGATTTGTCTTTATATCTCATAGTACCATGTCTCTTTGGCAATTTTCTCACATATACATTTATGTCATCCTAACGTAGACGTTGTCATCCAGATATACTAGTGTTCCTCCTAATACTCCAATAGCTCCCAAATGCTATCATACCCCTTCATATCCAAATTCTTTTGCAAGCTCTATCCCATATAAAGTTAATCATTCAGAAGAAGGAAAAGAAACCTTAGAAGAAGAAACCCCCCTTGAATGTTTTAACTAGAGGTCACTAAGGGGATTATAAGCTTAGATAATACCTAAAGAACTAGTATTTCCCTGTTTTGGATAAATGTATAAATACAACTAATATTTTGAGATCTAGTCTTTATAGTTGTACTTTTGACCTTATCAATATACATATTCAACTAAGTTTTAAAGTTCAATTATATGTTGCATGAATGACATAATGATAAATAGACGTTTGTAAATTGTAACTCCTTGGCGAGTGATGTTTATTGAATTTCATTTTCTTAATTAAAATTTGAAATAAAAATCTTTTAGAAACTAAAATTTTATTAAATCTGATAAGTGAAAAAGGGTGTTACACTTTGAGCTCTACAACGGGCACCAAAATGTAATTACAAAATAATATAAATGTAAATTTCCTCGTAGCAAACTTCGCAACTACCATTTATAACCAAGATAAGGGTACCTACAGTAAACACTCTAACATTTAAGTTAGTAAATAATTATAAATTAAAAAGATTAATTATGTGATTGGTGATAAAATGAATAATCAACTTTACTTTTGTACTTATTCATATTTATAGATAACTTTTATGAGCCTATGAATATGAGTTTTGTATTATTATTATTTATTTAATAATTAAAATATTTATTAGTTATAAAATTTTGATGAACTTATTTATCTTGTATTAGGTCAAGAAAATGTTGGTTACTCGTTTGGTATGCCAACACGTTTCAGGTTCTATTTAGGCTATACTAAGCCTAATGTACTTTTTATATCATCATAGGCTGAGGTGGTATCAACTTATTTAATGAGTTTCTTCTTTTTGGTATGTCAATATGTATTTGACTATATATTAATTATACAAAGACTGACATGCCCTTCTTGGCTTATCTCTACTAATATATGTAGTCTTAATAATAACAAAAATTTAAAACATGAATTATATAAGATAAATGTTTGTTTTTACATAATTATATTTTACTTTTTGTACATTGTATATAATAAATATAGTAAATTACATAAATGTTCTTAAGGTTTTGTGAAATTATACAATTATTTTCTATTTCTACACTAACTCTCTTTAATTTTTAAAAATATACACTAACATTTTGTTTCTATGTTAAACTAATACTCTTTTAATGTTTGTAAAAACTAACACTCCTTTATTTATTACACTAACACTCATATAAGAGAGTAATTGTAAGATAAAAAAAATGCAAGAAATGTTTGTGTAATTTCACAAAATTTTTGAAAGTGTTTGTGAAATTTACTTTAATAAATATTTATTTTCTATAATTAAAATTTATAATAAGTATTATTTTATTTTGTGTAATAATAAGATAAATATTTATTTTACATAACTAAATTTTATAATAAATAGATACTTTTGAGTATATAAATTATATTACAATTAAACTTCATAATCAATATATACTTTTACCACATAAAATATACTTTAAGTTTTTAATAAATAATTTTAAATAAAAAGAAACAAAAATAAGGATATAAATTGTATATTCTATACTTTCAAAAAATTGCAAATAAATATTTTCTTTCATTTTAAGCACTTCACTAAAGATTGTCCATAAAAATGATATGAAAGATAAAGAGTTAAAAAAAAAAGATACCACACATGTTTATGTTGGTTCACTTTTAAACCATAAGTTGTGTCTAGTCCTTTCAATATGGAGGATTTTCACTAACCAAATTGCTTACAACAACATATATTTTCCAAGTTTATTTAGGCTTTACAACAAAGCAATTTCAATCTAAGATTTCTTCAACCCATATATTATTTAATATTAAGTATTTTCAGGCTTTTAAAGAAAAGGTCTTAAAAAAAACAATAACTTGCACAATAAGAGTTTGAAACTTAAACATAAATACAAATCTTTGTGATTACAAAAAATATGAGTTTTAAAGCTTGTATAATAGATTGATCTAGAAAGGGTAAGAAAACTTGGTTGAATGTATTATTGTCTAGTTGTTCTTATTCACCCTAAGTCTTCTTATAAAAGCTTACGTTATGAGATCTCCATTGAGAGGTTTTTTTCATTTTGAATTACATGAAATCTAATATCACGTAAAGTTTAGGAAATAGTTTGGTGTTGTCTACATTAGAGATATATTATATCAATTTGTGTTTCTCTTTTGTGATACACATATGACACATTTTGTCCTTTTCTCTTTGTTGAGCTACTTTAGTGCTTTTTCTTGATAAATTGACTTGTTTGTCACTTTAGAGGTACCATGTATCAAAGTTTGTTAAACATTAAGTGCCACAAATATTAAAAAAGTCATTGCGAGACACCACTTATCATTTTAAATAAGCACTTTAATTTGTATCATCTAAACACTTAATTAACTTATCTAAAAGGTGTTTTGTACAATAGAGGTTTTAACTAAGCTCATATCCTATAAGCTTTTTTAGATAAGTTTAACCAAACAAGTTTGAATTATAACATGTTATTTTAATAGTATAAAATTTAAAGAGAAAAAAATATTTACTAGGTTCAATCTTGAGTTAGTTTGATGAGAGTAATCAAGATCCGAGGTAGAAAATTATTTTATCCACTTTCTGAATAATGTCCTACAATGTTTTAGACTGAGTAATGAGATGAAAATTTTATAACTATTTAGTAATAGGTATGAATTCTTTAACGAGCTATAAAAAGAATAACTCAACACGTCACAAGATTACTCTTAAAACAAAGCATGGTATAAAATCCATCAATAATTTAGTGTCATGGTAATACTTATTGGCTATAAATAATATATTTATAGTTTTGTAGTTAAAAAAAACTTAATAATTAATTAATTTTCATCCATAAAATTGATTAATTAAATAATTAATCTAACATTCTCCCACTTGAATAACATTAGTCAATTATAAAGGTATACAAATTTTAATATTAGAATATCAATTATGATCAATGTATAGACTAACCAAAAGATAAAGAAATATAAATCCTTGATACCACAAAAATATTTTCAAAATACAGACATTTATTATACATGCCAAGAAACTTATATTTCATGAAAAAAATATGATGGAAATGTTATAATATATGTTACTAGGAATATTATATGTGTGCGTGTAGCAACAATATGTTTTAAACTCCACTAGTCCAATCATCAAAACTTAACAAACCTATGAGTTAAATTTTTTTATAAACTCCAATAGTTATGTTTTTTTGTCAGTAAATATATAAGCATGTTTTCTTTAACAATATGCTCAATTTGAGTCTAAAAAATCACGAAGGTTAAAAAATATTATCCATTCTTTTCTAAGTACTCACAATAATTAAATCATACACATGAGTTAGATTAAGCATTATTCTACAATATTTGATATTCAATTAATCTGAATTTCACTAAATAAGTGACTATACAAATAAAAAACAAATAAAAAATTTAATAATTTCTTATGTGGATGACATAGATGTCTAGTTTAAACAAAATAATACTCTAGATCAATGTTGTCACAAAATGTTAACAATGAGCAAGTTCTTAGGTTCATTGATCCAAACATAAAGTTTATAAGTATTTTAACATTGCAAAAGTTGTACTCAACAAGAGTATTAATGTCATATATGTTAGATATATATTTATGACCTTACAAAATGTGAAGTTTTAAGTAAATGAAAAATACAATGTAATTAAATGTCAAAAGAATTATTGTGTATTACCCAACAAAAATCAACCTTTACATTTACATAAGATACAAATAAAGACTCAACAATTTATATATATCACGATACTAAAGGACAAGAATAAATAACAAAGTTCTTTTAAGGATGTTATATGATTACAATTTGCAAGCATAAATATATGACAAATAAGATTGAGTAAACTATCAAACTTGTCCCTAAAAATTGAGGTGCTAGCAAATTGGCCCCTAAACAATAGAAAACTACAAAAAGATCCCTAAAACTACATTTCGTTAAGCAAGTTAGTGCTTTGATAATAGGTTTATTATTAATGTTAGTTGATGAACAATAACATGTTATGTGACATGTTAGCTTATCTCTCTCCTAACTAACCTTTCTTGTATGTCCACATCAACAAAATCAAAATGAAATTTTTTTTCTACTTCTTTTATCTTTTATTCATCTTCGATCTTCCTTTTTTCGCCTTTCCTTGTTCTTTTATCTTACTAGTTGAATCAAACACTAGAAATGTGACTCACATGTGTTCTCTCTTTAATATTCTTATCACTTACAATATTTGTGAATAAGTCATTGAGTTGTTGTAAAAAATGACCAATAAGAAAGATCCAAAGTTTTAAGAGGTTGATATAAAAAATAAAACATGTTTTGATTTATACATGACAATTATGGTGGTTGACATGTATGTAAAGGTTAAGGGTGTAGGTAATATTATAAAGGTGTTTGAAGAAATGTCAAACAATTCAATAAAAAAAATTGAGTCAATGCAAGACTTTGTGGATAAAAATAAGGTTTATTATGCCAAAGTTAACAAGTATATGAAATATATTATTAAAAAAAAATCATATAATTAATTACAACTCTATTTGTTGAAATATGAAAAAATATTCACTTATGTGAGATAGAATTTTGCTTGAGATATAAAATTATCTATTTACTCTTCAATAAACACACAACTTATAGTTAGCAAAGACATAAATCAACTTCTACTACATATGATTATGCATTATTTTGTTGAAAGTTGAAGATAATTTTGTATAATTAACCTATAGGTATGCATAATTATGTAAAAATTTGTACAAATTTTTATACAATTTACTTACTTTTATGATGAATTTATGTACTTAATTAAGTGGAATGATTAGTATTACTCAAAAGCAAACTTGAGACTTACATGAGGCATTTTCAAGAAAAAAATCACATCAAATAAGAGAGAAAAAAACATTCTCATTTATATTTTGAACAACAACATAATTAAATTAGTAACATGATTAGATGACCGTACTTGATTTCCATTAGTTTCAATTCACTTTTATATATTTTTATTTAAAGTCTACTCCATTTAATTCACCAATTTATGAAATAATGTGAGTTTGAGAGGTGTATCAAATACAAGTTTTTTTTTTGTGGTAGTGTAAAATTTGTTATAATATATGGTGCATGTTTTTATAACCATGATCATGATTTATCTTTTTGCTAAAATTTTCCAACCTTTATTTTGATGGATAATTAATTGACATAATTGTTGTAGTTATATTATATTCTTCTTAACTTTGAATTAAGTAAAAAGTTTGATTTAAATATATTCACTTTTATGTTGATAACATCTTATCTTGTTAGAAAAAACACAAAATACAAAAATGAATTATAGAACAAAAATGAAAATTTATATGAAAGACAAATTCTCTCTCTTAAAAAATAGCAAGATTTTGATTAAAAAAATACAAGTTTATTTTTTCATAAAGATAAAATTATACACAGATAAATTGAAGTTAAGGATAAATATTTTTTGCACATATATACTTGATATTTTCATGCAAAGAAAACAAACTCCCTAAATAGGACAATGTTGTCTTATGAAAATACATTAACACAAAACAAAATATGAAATATAGATTAAGAAAACAAAATCATATAATGTTAAAGGGTAAATAAATATTCAACAATTAGTATGATAAAGGTGAAAGTCATTAAGTTTTGTTTTTGTAAAATTCTTATATAATATATCCTATGATCAATTGCAATTTGATTTGAATTTGGTATGACTTATAATGGTTTCTTATAAAAATTTGTGACATGATAATTGTTTTTTTTCAGGTAGAAATATATTTTATAAAATAATATATTCTCTTTGGCTTTTGGTAGTTAAATCTTTTTGCTTGCTTGATTCTAAGAAACATGTCCTAAAGGTGGGAAATAGGTCTTAGGCTCTAAAGCAAAAAGTAATTATTGTTTCCAATAAGAGGGAAAAGGAGAGGGCAAAGATAGTTGCATGTGATGGAGATGAGAAAAGAGTGTTGTTATAATTACTAGTGTTGAACTAATTCTTATTGTGAAGATGGGCAGTTGCCCTCACATAAAAATAAATCTTTTAGGTAATAGTTATTATTAAATTTATTTTTATAAATAAATTGCCTTCATTAATTTAGGATTCTAAATTTGCCACTTTTGGTAAAAGGAAACATGATACAAGGGAAGAGAAATGATCAAAAAGAGAAAAAAGATAAATTATTTTTTGTCTTCAATTTGGTTCTTGTATCATGGACATGTTAGAAATTGCCACTTAAGAGGGAAAAACTATGCTAATGTGGATTTTAATGAGATTACCATTCATCAAATGTAACTTTTTTGCAATTATTAATTTTTCAATGACATAATTAATAACACATTTATCTTTCAAGGATAAATTTGATGGTTTACTCATATAAGATTCATAAATCTAGAGAGATAAAAACATTCATATTTCCACTGATCCTTTTTACTGAAGTAAGATTAAGATTCTTGTTAGAGTTCATTGGTATTGAAATACTCAAATGGTATAATATTTAATAGTGAGATCATTACTCTATAGTATAATATCTAATCTAATATGAGTCTAAAAACTCACCAATCTTTTCCTTTCAATAGTGGTTTAAAATGAGAGATAAAAATACTAATATAAAATTATTAAGAGAATTGATTGTAAAATTTATCAATTACACATTTTTACAAAATCTAACCTTATATTTTTATACATATAATTAAGGAGATTATAAGTGTTCACTTGACACTTTATAACACAATCTCTTTGTATCATCATGGATATTAATTCTCAAGATAATACATAAATAAGGTAACATTTGCTTTAGAAATAAGAAAACCTAATATTTTAAATATAATATGATATTGGTTGCAAGTTTTTTAGTATTCACTCAAAACTCAAACTCAAGTGTTAAAATTATAAATAATATCCACACATATTTAAGTATGAGATTTGGTCACTTGTAGTAAAAGTACACAAGATCTATACTTAACAAGTATGAATGATATAATGATGAGTCATCTATAACTTTCACTACAAATTATGATGCACAAAGGAGGCAAAACAAGTTGCCTAACCTAATGTAAGTCAACCCAATTTAAGTTGTAGGCTATAGCAGGCTAGGATAAAAAAACAAAATTCAATTTGGGGCTAAAAAATGAAGACTAATCCCTATAAAAACTTGGGTTTTAGGATTTGGGCAGGTTATACAAACCAAATTCGCATTAGGTCATGATTGAATTAAGTTTAAAAAGCTCGTGTTTAATTTGGACTTAAATCATGCTCAAAAGCCCTACATTTTATTAATCATACTCAAGTTGGCATGATGTTTGACCCACTTTGTCACCTATAGACGCACATAAATTTACCTGTTTATTCCAAATTATATGTACATAGCTTCAATAAATTATAGTTTGAAATACCATTAAAAGGATATAAAATTATGGTATAAAATAGAAATATATTTTCTTCAAATTATCAAACTTAAAATTTCAATATATTATCTTATCAATGATTTTTGTTCCCTGATAATAATAATAAACAATAGAGAGTTATCATATAAAAATATTTTAAAATAAATTATGATGAAATCCTTAATATAGGTATTGTCAATAAAGTGATTACAAAGAATATGTGAGGAGAAAATCATATTGTTGGATGAGAGATATTTATAAATACAAATATATTTATTTTTTCATCAATGATTAATTGGATATTTAATTATTATAGAGATTTTGTATTAATAAAATGCTATTTACATGATATTATTTTCAATATAAAAGACTCTCACACTTGATAGACAAATATAGTGGAACTAATAATTTACAAAGAAAAAATTATTTTTATCAATCATTAAATGATAATGTCAAGTAATGTCATATCGATAAAATGTGATTATCCCTCACACTATACAAGTATAACGACAACTTGTTTTAATAAAAAAATTAAACAAATTGATACAAATTTGTATTGTATGATTTTTTTTCAATTAGATTGTGTGATTCTTTTATTAGAAAATTTGTTATTATACTTTTATTATGTGAATAGTAAACACATCTTTTTGGTATGACATTACGTGAAATGATCATTGTGTGATAGAGAAAAATAATTATTTTTTAATTATTAGTTGAATTATATTTCTCAAAGTGGGAAAGTTGTGCATAGTATTATATAAATAAGATCATGTTGATATAAAATCATTACCATAATTAAATATCCAATTAAAAATTAAACAATGAGAAGAATAATATGAAAATCATAAAAAAAAAAACTATTTAATATGCATAAATTATCACATAATTAGAAAGTTAAATGATTCTATATACAAGTACAATCAAAACATGAGCATACTTATTTAGAGAAAAATTCTTATATATTAAGATCCTATTTAAGGGTCTCAAACCACAATAAACAAGAAACATAACATCACAATACACAAGAAAAACTTATATCATTAAAATTCTAATATTGATAATGTACTTAAACAAATAGTACATTGCATAACAAAAAAAAAATATAAATAATAACATATTGATAAGATATAACTATCATAATCATTATTAATTATTAATATAAGACAAATTTACAAATAATATAAATAATAATACACCAATAAGGTATATTATTATTAATATAAAATATAATTAGAGAAAAATACTCAAATTATTCAACTCACCAAATAGAAGAATTTATAATCATACATAATATCAACAACGATATTTAATAGAATATGATAAATTTATATCATGTACAAAATGATTTTTTATTAATATTATAAAAGATATATAACAATCATATTCAAATAATAACACTAAAGTACACTTAATAATATTTTGAATCTAATAAATATGATTTTATCCTCATAAGAACAATAACATAAATTTCATAATATCTACATAAAAAATATAATAACAAATTTATTATTTATATTTTGACTAAATCAAATACACAAAAAGTAAATTAAGCAAATTTATATTTATCCTAAAACTAAACTCTTGAACTAATAAGATGTGAAATACTCTTGTTATAAATTAAAATTAGAATATAACTATAAAATGAAATATTATAATGAGCAACTGATAAATTTACTATAAAGTTTGGTAATTTCATAATATTCTAAAAAATAATAACACTATAATATTTACTTGCATGTTTATAATCTCAAATAGAAAAAAAAAATACTTATTTACAATTTTTTTTCATATATACAATGATGTAACAAAATCAAAAAGTTAAAAATTTCACAACTAACCTCGCAGAATTCATCCTCGTGAATAGGATAAATGAATTTTGATGACTTAATGAGAATATATAATTTCATGTCAAAAGAAAATCTCCAATTATAAATTATTTTGATTCATATAGGATGATATAATTTATAATTTCCTTATAAAGTTGATCAACACAAATATCTTTAATGATGTTTTACAAATGATCATATTAAGGATAACAAGGCAAAATATAAGTTTTAGTTTTCAAATGTAATTATTAACAAAAATATGTTTAACAAAAATGGAGTTAGAATGATTTTTAACTTAATTTCAAAACATTTTTGCATTTATTTTTAAAATCAAGAAAAATGATTTTTGAATTTGATTATTAGTTTAACAAAACTTATTTTTTTTTTATATTTAAGGATAATCATTTTTCTATCACCGTTTCTACCAGGATCAATATCACCATTACAACCATTATTGACATCGTCATCATTGCTATCTTTACATCACTATCATTAGTATGATCATCGTTAACCACCACAACCAACATCATTGTTATAGTTATTGTCATTGTTTTTATTGTGATTATCACATAAATTAACCTTAAACTAATTTAAATTAAAGTTTAAAGTTTCAAGCTAAATTTATTGTGAAACTAAAAATTAGAAAAAAAAACTAAAATCAAAATTTAAAAACTAAAATTTGATTGTTATTTTTAATGTTTTTGAAACTTATAGCTTAAAAATAACCCAAATTAACATTTATTGACATAATAAATTAAACAAAAGTCATAATTTAAATTGAATTCAAGGTGCTTACACGAAAACATGTTTGTACAAGAAGCAACAATAATCAAACTCGAAGTTTTCTTAATCCATATCATAAAATCTCATGAAAAATTAATATGTTTATATAGAGTTGACAGGAAACAAAGAAACCCTTTATCAATTTTAATTTTCATTCATAAAATGCCAATATTTTTCCTTTAAATTTTTTAAAAATGAACAAACAAAAAACTCACATTTTGATTACAAATTGTAAACCAATTGTGGAGCTTTTTATATACCAAGTTTTTAAAAAATTCTCATAAAGAACAAAACTCATGTTTCAATTTGATTCCAAAGAGTTTTCATGATTCAAATTTCCTCAATTATCTCATATCAAGGTTCAAAGGATTTGATCGAAAATTAAAATTAACAATGATAAGGTTTATATAATTCAAGAAACTAAAAAAAAATATGTATCTTTTTTCTCTATACCAAATGATGAAAAACAATATGGAATTAAAAGAGATAAAATATTTATCATATTCCATTTTGAGTTATTATGAGGAGAGAAATCAAGATATGAAGTTGAGACTCATTCTACTCACTTTTCGAAGTGTCTTACAATGTATCATTACAAGATATGACATGTCAATTTTATAACTTTCTAATAGTAGGTGAGGAATTCTCAACGAGCTATGCAAGACATGATTCAACCTATTATAGATTTATTTTAAAAATAAAGTTCAATACAAATCCATCAATAATTTATAACTCCTTAAAAGTAGATAGAGACTCCTTAAAGGACTACGCAAATAATGACATAACCTCACACTCAAAACAAAGCACAATACAATATCCATTAATAGTTTAGTTCCATAATAATCGTAATGACCATAAATAATATGTTTATAATTAAAGACTAATTTCTAATAAATGATTAATGCTAATTTATAAAATTGATTAATTAAATAAGTAAAATAATATGTTTTGCATTTTTATTTTTAAATTAATTTTTAATATTTTTAAAAAATAATCAATAATTAAAATTAGTATTATATTATAATTTAAATTATTTTTC